>JABFEA020000002.1:28197019-28223238 GCA_019775915.2 Cyphomyrus plagiostoma
GAGGGTGACAGTAATGTGAGGATCAGCAATGTGAGGATCAGTAATGTGAAGATGTTAGTAATGTGAGGGTGACAGTATTGTGAGGATCAGCAATGTGAGGATGTCAGTAATGTGAGGGTGACAGTAATGTGAGGTTGTCAGTAATGTGAGGTTGTCAGTAATGTGAGGATCAGCAATGTGAGGATCAGTAATGTGAAGATGTTAGTAATGTGAGGTTGACAGTATTGTGAGGATCAGCAATGTGAGGATGTCAGTAATGTGAGGATGACAGTAATGTGAGGATCAGTAATGTGAGGATCAGTAATGAGAGGATGTCAGTAATGTGAGGATCAGCAATGTGAGGATCAGTAATGTGAGGATCAGTAATGTGAGGACGTCAGCATTTTGCAAAGGTAATTTTGGCCAGTTTCTTATCTACTCACACGTGGCATCCTGGCTATTGTCAGCTATTTCTTGGTGTAGGCCAGCCTGAATTTTGGTCAATTTTTGCATTAATACTGCATGAGATGATTAACTACCTGCTGAAGCCACCATGTGAGAAGCAGGACGCTTCCTGTTCTGTAAAACAGAGTGCTGTGGGTGCGTGGGTGGGGCACCCAGGCCCGCACATGGCTCAGGTGGATAAGGCGGCTACTGCGAAGGAATCCTGTTTATCGATTTCCTGAGACACGCAGAGATCCATTAACTGAGCGGCTTGGCATTAAGAGCTGAGGCGCGGTAAGCCAGCCCCAGACGTACACGCTCACCGGCGTCACCGCACAGGAGCTGCGATCCTATCGCCTCCTGGAAATGTCACTGGAAATCCCGGGATGCGGCCATTTTAAAGCTCGACTCTCCTGTGGCGTGAAAAAAACGTGAGACCCCCAACCCGTGTAAGATGGGCCTGGGTAAGGGCTAGGAGCCACGGGAAAGGCATGTTATGCTATTATCTTCTCCTTCCAGCCAGAGATATTTCAGGAATGCCACAAAGCTCAGGTAAGTGGAATCCAGCTTCGGTCCGATAAGTGGTGCTACACCAGTCAGCTGGACTGTCGTGTGAGAACTCATCCAGCTTTGTGCACTAACTGTAGGGGGCACTGTGCCAGCGCTTAAATAGCCTCCCCCTTGATGAACCCGCAGAGGAGCAGCAGTGGGATCCTGATGGAAATCATTTCTGGTTTTGGCTGCCGGGAGAACTGTGTGCCAAACTACATGGGCCCGCGGTTCCTGACACCGGACGACTCCCAGGGTTCTGCTGCGCTCTCACGGATCCCCGTCGGGATCTAATCCTCGCCAGACGGGCAGTCGGCGGCACGCGGCCAAGCGCCGATGACTGCGCGGCGGGACCTGGCATGGAGGCGGGGGCCACCGGGCGGCGCAGCCAGGCTGGGACTGACTTCCCGGAGAGAGCCGGCAGAAGCCCCGAGAGCAGAGCTCCAAGCGTAGTGAGTCATGTTGCTTTTGCCAGGGACCACAACCAACAGGAACCCAGGCCCCTGCTTGTGTCATGCGACAGCAGCGACAGCGGTGACAGCGAGGCGCCCGGGTGCCTTAGTGTGCGGCTGTGATCTTCAGCCATTACTGACAGCGTATCCCTGGAGGAAATGTGGCCAGCACCAGACTCGCTGCTGGCTTCACCGTGGAGCTGCGAGTGAATAAGGAGGGCACTCACTCTGTCCTTTGACTTTTCTAATCAAAGGACAGGAACGATGCCGTTTTTTCATATGTGCGTGATACCGTGTACCGGGTGTGCCTGGAACACGAGACATTCCCCCATCGGCACAGGAGATGACCCTTAGTAGCCCGCTGTGACCGGAGGGCTCTGGGAATGCGACGCGGTCTAATTATACCCCGCTCTGCATTTGGGGGGCATGGAGCATCTGAGGTCAGCGTGGGGCAGTGGGGGATATCGGGGAGCGGATGGGCATTCTGAGCTCCCTGCATGATCACTTGCCTACAGGCATCTCTGAAGACCTCGATAGTCCGTCTTTAGCACACCCGACTCTATAGAGTCCTCTGCCTTCGGTGGGGGGGGAGGGTTGGGGGGGGGGCAGAAGGCTGTGTTGAGCCACAAGAAGCGCCCGAAACAGTCCACATTTTTAAATGAAATCTTGTCGATGTTTTTGGTGACAGATGGCCGGCCGCTCCCCTGGGTTTACTATATGGGTTATCAGACACTTAATATGTAATCATTTACAAAATGGGTTATGAGCCCTTCAATCCACCCCATAATGTATCCCGACCGCCGTGACCTGAATGCCGTGTGTCCTCTGAGTATTACCTCCGGCCTGAAATGCCGTCGCATGTTTTCATAGAGGACATGACATGCCAAAGTTGTACGAAGGATTTTGTGTGGACAGAAACAATGAAATGACGAATGTGAGGATGTGAAAAGGCTTGACCGCGTTGCGAACATATGACCGATGTGAGTTAAAGACGACCGGGTTCCTGGCATGTTTCCGTCCCCGTGCCGCCTGATTTTAGCTTCATCCCCGACCCCCCCCCCACCATGGGGTGCCACTAACCTGTGTGTTCGCCTGTGGGGGCCCTGTGAGGCGAGATCCGTGACGGATGTTGATTTGGACCGGCACCATGAAGTGCAAACGGGCAAAGTGAGCGTACTTGAGGTCTGAAGCTATAACAGATGGGCATAAAAGCATACCCCCCCCCAACTGCATCACTGGGGGGCGCGCTGGAGAAGCAGCCTCTTCAGGGCGCATCAGCGTGCATGTACAGATAATGCAACGAGAATACCGGCCGTGTTTGTTCGATTTAAACATCCGCACGGAGACACACGGGGAGCAGAGGAATCACTGGAGCATAGCTGGGATCTCACGGAAGCTGCTAGAAGCTGACAGCCTATTACACTGATTTGGCCTGTTAGATTGTTGCCGTTCACGCTGTTGACTCTTGCTGCGGTGAGTCTCGGCTAACAGCTTCACTGATCGACGAGTCCGTCATGGCGATCGAGGCCGGAAGCTGGAAGCAGAGCTGGGAGACCGCCAGCGACGGCCAGCGACGGCAAACGCTCGCGTTCTCGACGCCAACCAATGCTGTGACATCACTGGGAAAGCTCCTGGTATCTCTGCCCTTATTCCATGCCGGCCCACCCCATGGGCACTATGAAAATGAACAAAATAATTAGCCTGATTTACTGTAAACCTATAATATGACATAAAACCAAGGAATCGGGGGCAGGCATGACAGCATCCGATGTCATTCATTAAAATTTCTGACTTCCATCCAACTGCTTGACCTGGGCAGGATAACCTACGTGGTGGTGGTTGGGGGGGGGGGGGTACAGCCTGTCCCAGGAAGCAGAAGGGACAAGGCAGGGCACACCCTGATGCCAACCCATTCCCCTTCACACACTACGGGTGGTTTAAAGACACCGGTTAGCTTTAAGTGCAGGTCTTGGGTCGGCGGGAGATGTACCCAGAGAACACACATGACATACAGCAATGACCCACAAATCTCTCTCTCTCTCTCTCTCTCACACACACAGCCACACACACACACACACACACATACAGCCACACACACATACATAGTGGTAACAGGCTTGAAACCCCCAACCCCAGCAGGCTGTGAAGGACCTGCTGAGCCCCCAACATGCCTCAATTTAAATTCTCCACTTATGATGCAGTTACATTCCGATGAACCCCTCGGAAAATATCGCAAGTGAAATATGAATATGATATGATAAATAAATAAGTGAAAAAATAACTACCAGCCACTGTCAAATGAATACATAACAAATAATTACTGTAACTGAACACAAGTAATTCAAGCGTAAGAAAATTATTTTAGTTGGTTAAAACACTGCATGATGTATTGTTAAACATTGTATGAGATGTTCATGTGATGGCTACAAAGACTGGAAATGTGGCTGCGTGGATGTAGCCATCGTCCAGCATCACACATCACAATCATTATCTACTACTGAATGTGCATGGCCATCGGGGGGATGCACTGCGGTGCTATCGTAGCATCGTTACCATGGTGCTATCGTAGCATGGTTACCATGGTGCTATCGTAGCATGGTTACCATGGTGCTATCGTAGCATGGTTATCGCAGTGTTATCGCAGCATCGTTACCATGGTGCTATTGTAGCATGGTTATCGCAGTGCTATCGCAGCATCGTTACCATGGTGCTATCGTAGCATGGTTATCGCAGTGCTATCGCAGCATCGTTACCATGGTGCTATCGCAGCATCATTGCTGTTATCACTGGGCCTATTCTCGCTTCTGGTTGGTCACCATGCAAGTGACAGTGGTGCCCAACAAGCTTCTGAATCGACAGGATGCAGACGTCAGCAACGTGTTGACTTCTGCCCGGCTTCCGGAGCTTTCCGGGCCACCCGCTTCTTAGCACTGAGTGAATCTCAAAAGCAAGTTACATCCTCTGGGTCCCCCCCCTCCACCACTGTGGTTCCGTGAAGAACGTGGGTCCACACTACACACGGAGGTGCGGCGACCTCCCCCAGGCCATTACACCCCTTCAATTCCAGCCAAGGGCACAAGCAATACATGGGGGCAATTATCAAAGAGGCGTGGCTGAACCTGAGGGCATTTTGTTCTGGTGCTAAGGGCTTGGCCTCAGGCCATGTTGGGGCTCCAGATGGGCTTGGCTGAGGGGTTGGCGATAAGTGCTGATGGGCTTGGGCCTCTGAGGGGTTTAGAGTTGAAGGGAACGCCTCCCCCCTTACCACAATCCTCTATTGCTCCCCCAGGAGTCTCTCAGCTCCAATCACAGACGTGCCCGGCAAAGTACAGTCGAGGGTGAACGAGATACTGGCGTAACGAGATCAGAAAATGAGAGCAGCAGCCATTTTCTTGTAAATAAACATGCAACGGGCGACAGCAGGAGTTGGGAAACAAAAACCCACAGCCATGGATTTCAGAGAGCCAGGCCAGGTCTGGCTGGGGCTCCGACCATCAAGCAGAGGATCATGGGTGTCACTGCGGGGGGGGCCACACACCTGTAGGCAGACTCCTCAAGCCTCACTCTTAGCTATGGATGACACTATGAGTCTGTTGATTGAGTACAGCCCCCCCCCAGCTGTGGTCCCTGTCCCTAATGACTAGTCTGTCACCTATCTACACTTCTGACTGTCACCCCACCCCACCCTCCCACCCTGCCCCCACTCATAAATCAGCTTGTAATTACATTCAATAATTAGCCGACAGCAAATACGCGTCTGCAAACAGATAAGAGCTGGGATTTGCAACAGATTAACAGAAGCTTATCCTGGGAAACAAACATTTCCAAATATTACTGGTAAATATTGCGGCAAGCAGCTTCTAAATAAGAAACTCCTCGTTTAAGCGTCTCGTCAAGATTGTCCGTAAATTACAGCAGATTCTGAAATAACCAAAAGAAGGGAATCTGTATTTGGGGCCCTTGAGCGCGCTCTGTGGCTCGGGACTCTGCGGAAAGGCAGAGTCCGGGACTGTGGCTGTGGCTGTGTCCGGGGCTCCTCCTGCCTCTTCCCACCCGCTGACGGCTCGCTCAGTTATCCTCGGACGCTGTCCTTCAGGGAGGAAGCGGAGCACCGGAGCAGGGAGGGACATTCCCATTCCCATTCTGAGTGTCAGGCCTGCACATGCAGATGCGTGTCTTTGACAGGAGGCCGTGCAGAATGACGTGTTACTATATGTCACATTAAACCCGTCTCATTCACCGGAATCCAGAAAATGTCCTTCAGTCATCAGTAGCCAGCATGGAGATTTAATTTAGACGAAAATGAACTTCATTAGTCTTATTTTCAGACCTCTTACCCAGTCAAGTCATTATGGAACTTCATGGTTTTAGAGAAAGCGTGAATATAATGTTCATTGCAGTGTTTTGCAGCGGCAAACGAATGAAAATCCAATTAAGAAACACAGATTCCAAAAGAATTAAGGTTAAAATATTTGCAAAATACATGTTTTAGCAGACATCCTGTTTAGCAGACCGCTGTGGCATATTGATCCTGGGTCTAACAAGCTCGATGCCCTGCCATTGGCCATCTGACAGGCTCAAGATGTAGGTGGAAAGCTAATTACATTATTTACCATACTTGCTAACAAGTTAATAGGTTCTAATCAGCAGTACCCCTACAGCAGCAATACCCCCAAATACAGGTCATGAATCAGGTGACCCTGCTCTGCCCCACCCTTTTTGCTCTCAGCCCTTTTAAGGTCCTGAAGACCTTCAAAAGGAAAATATATGCAATCCTTAAATATCCGTGCATTCTGTGTTACCTAATGGCCTGAGGTGGTCCCTCATAACTAAATTGTTAAGATATACACGTGTAAGGCTGGCAGATGTTTTACTGAGAGACACAAGGCAGCTGTAATTATTACAAAGCTGCCATGAATACCTCCAGAATCAGCCTGTAGGAGATGACAATTATCATGCTAAAATAAAGCCAGCTGTGGAAAGAGTGGAAAACAGCCTGGAAATGGGTTCCTGCTTAATTACCACAGTGGGGACGGCAGGATGGAGGCCACCACGCTAAGCTGGACATGGGTGCCGGACACACACACACTTCTTCAGGGCCTGAAGGGACCTGTAGCACAAAGCGGAGGATTAAGGTGGATGAGAAAATCCCACATCCCTGCTTGGATCACCAGTGTGGTGAGGAGCACCTGACCGAGAGGTGCCGTGGCGATGCCTGAGGACGGGTCCCTCACAGGAAGACTGGGACACAACCTGTAATCATGTCGTCTGCTCTCCTCCTCCTCCAGCAGGGGGCGCCCTGTCTTCAATTTATTTCTGGGGTAAATCTGCCATGTTCTCTAATTCCTCACATTTGTGGTAGTTACAGTCCTGTGATTGGTCACGAAAAAAAGCACAGGCGAGGCCCTGAGACAGATCGGCTGCGTTCTGCAGGATTCGGGTTCTGGGTCCGTCTAGGCGTGCAGTTCACTGGAGGAAGGAAAGGAATGTTCTGCAGCACGCAGAACACAATGTGGTGAAGACCAGGGCGAAAGCACTCATGAACGCAACTTTAAATGCGAACGGCGGTGGCTCTGCGGAGTGGCGGTGGCTCTGCTGAGCGGCGGTGGCTCTGCGGAGCGGCGGTGGCTCTGCGGAACGGTGGTGGAGAGCCGCGCCTGGGCGTATTTACCGCGCAATATCGCACCATGGTGCAAACACATGTTCACGGGGACTCTGAGATGAATCACGCTGCCGATAACACATCCCATAATAGCCCTCCTGGCACTCCAGTAATGATGGCTTTTTCTGTCTATGTGTGACAGTGGGATTCTCCTGTGCTGATAAATAGCTGAAAAGAGCACAAGGGCGGTTAGTAAAACAATACAGCTGCTGGTTTAATAAATTACATTAAGAAGCGGCTCAGGAACACATTGTAGAGACACGCCGGCGCCCCCACAGGTGAGCCAGCATGGAGTCACTTTTAACACAGCAACAAAAATTTCTGCATAATTTCACAGGTGCATTTCAGCAGAGCCCGGAACTCGATCGGTTTGAGAGCTGGATGGCATTTCGCTATCCCGGCGTCCATCGGCTCTCCGCTTCTGTGTCACTCCTGAGCACGCAAAGTTGTGGGCGTGCATTGGAGAGCAGTTCAAGTCTAGCAGAAGGGGCTATTTGTGTCGACTGGAAACTGGAAATGGCTGACTGGGGAGGTGGGGGGGGGGTTAGGGGCAATTGGAGATGATTCCCCCGACGAACTGACTGTACTGCCCCCCCTGAGGTAGCTGTAATCCATCTCTGTCCTAATATGCTTCACTTCTCTATTGACCAGTGGAGACTGATCTATTATCGATTTCTTTTTCAAATGAAATGGATTCCTACATTTGAGCACAAAAACGTGTTTTTCTTTTTTGCTAATTTCATGGGACAGGCAGCAGTACAGAAACCTATTAGCCTGGCCAGCCATTTATCCCCACAGCCCCAATGCAGAACCACGTGCAAAACCACGTGACCCGGCAGGACACATTATCACACACCATTCGGCCCAGAATCAGCAGCGGAAAGGAGAAACAAAGGAGTCACAATGTCAGAAGAAGAAAAAAGATCTCTGGAGCCTCCCCCCACCCCCAAAACCCACTGGATCAAACCCGTAACTGTTTACTACCAGTTCTTAAATACAAGACAGCTTTTCTCTCCTTCACCACCCACATGGGCGATGGTAGAGCCACACGGAATGTTTCCACAGAGGCGGGCGGTGGTCTTCAATCCCCTCTGCTCGCCCGTCTCTAATTCCAAGAGACAGGCTGGCGGTTCCATGGTGCTGTGGTAGATTCCTGGGGGCGGCCCAGCCTGAACCGCCTTTTGTGCGATGCCGTTTGGTTAGATATGAAGCCGGGGGCAGAATTTCACGCTCGCGCGTCCACTGCACATGTGATTCAACTCTCACTCGCCTCATCAGGGAGAGGGAAACATCCTGAGAACAATTAACGAATTAACACCCACTCATGTGTTCCCGACCCACCAGCTATGGAGTCCTGCACCCGCGGTGCCCTCAGGGGAAGGTGGCTATGGAAGGCCATGAGAGAACAAAATATTGAACACAAGTTAACTTCTCTTTACAAATTAATAATAACCATCCTTTCTGAAGAAGAAAACTTTGAAAAAGGAAGCTTGGAGTGTTTAAGCAAATGCTTGGATTGTTTAGGTCACAACTTAGTCTCAGTTTTGCTTAACTACATTACAACTTATTTTGATTATTTGATTTAGTAACTGCTTTGTTTGTTTGGGTTAGATGGTGGTATGTTTGGTAACTGCTTAGATCAGTAGGGGCTTGTCCATGAAGCAGGATTAAGGGACTTATTTCGACAAGTCTGGCTCATTTAAGTGGGAGTTCCATTCCATCAACGTGTCTTAAATGAATCCCCGCTCAGCTACCATGGTAACTCAGGTGGGTGAACAAGTCTGCTCCGGACCAGGTTAACTGTCTCTCTTAGTTAAGCGTTGTCTCTAAGAATTTCCGACATGTGGGAACAGATTCCCAAAAGATTGTTCCGTCGGACAAAATTCCGCGCTCTCACGACTCACGTCATGAAATAAATATAATAAAGCCTATAAAACTCACATATCAGCATTCAAATTAATTCCAAAATAATAAAAATAAAAGTGTACCCATATTACAAAGGTCAAATGTAAAACGCAATGACTGAAACTGAAAAAAATCCATTAAAACAATAGTAAGATATTTTTGTATTTTGTTTAGTCACAGTCTACTTTTAAAATTTATTAGTAAAAAGCAAAGATACAATATGGTTATTTGTGCAGAACATTTCACACAGATGCCATTGAAAATAATTTACAGAGATCAAATACTACAGAATAACATTATACAGTAGGAATGACATGTGAACTCAACTCAGAAGGTTCCCCCTTGCATATGGGGACCTTTTATGGTGCAAGGCAACAGAATGAACGCAACTCATTCTACAGTTTGGCTTGTTTGGGTTAAATCTTGGTTAGTTTTTTTAGCAGTTTGTTAAGGTAAGATCTTAGCTTGTTTAGGTAACAGTTTGTTTATGTGACAGTTTGTTTAGATAACAGTTTACTTACTTAGATCGGTTTACTTGTTTAGATCAGATGTTTGTTCCTGCCACAGCTTGGTATGGAGACCTCAAGCAGAAAATGACAGTGAACTGTCACTACATTTTGGAACATGGCTGAGGAAGCTAAAAGATCTTGGTTTTAAATTTCTTATGGAAATTTTTTGATGAAGTTAAGCGTGAAACACTCTGAAAAAGTAAGAAGGTAACTAATAAAATACAGAGAGCCACCCCCCAGACACAGTGATACCCCCTGAGAGCCGCCTGCCGACCGCACTCCCACACCCTATCCACAATGCACCGGAGTCACACTGACTGAAACCAAAATAAAAACGTCAGCATGTCATGATAACCCTAAATCCTGAAACTTCAAGACTCCCCTACTGCATTACTCTCTACACACTCCTGCCAGACCTCAAATGGGACGGCACACCAAATCCACACCTCCCTGCTCAACCGACACGTTATTGGGATTTTGGGAACATCCGTTAAGCAAATACATTTAAAGATTTTTTTGATGGAGGAAATGCTTTTCAATGGGGCTCCTGTAACTTAACAATGGGGTTTTTAATTTATGTTTAATTACAGTTAAACTTCATAAAGCAAGCAGAGGCATGGGTATACACCACTGCATAATTACTTAATCAGTGACTGGCTTTTGCCAAGCTTTTTATGAGTTCACAAATGATCATGTAATTACCACTTTTATGTTATGTTAATTTCCAGTGGTTTTGCTACCTCTGACAAGCTGTAACATAAAAGAAATCATTTTCACAAGAATTGCGTCAGGTTTTTATATTAATGTGAATCAAATTTATGACGTGGACCTATTGCTGTGATTGAGATTTCACAGCTGTCAGCAGTAGTCATGGTCACATCTGACTTATCATCCAAGAGACAAAGGACATTACAACACAAGGACATTGTATCTCACAGTTTGACCCCTTTAAGGGCACAAGCACATTATTTAATTTCAGCTACTCAAAAAAAAAAAAAAAAAAATTTAATGTAAACTATTCATGTGCGTTTGGTCATCAAAAAGGCTTGTGTGAATGTGATGTCATCAGTTTTTCCATGACCCTTTTGTGACCTGTTTTGATTGGCTGAGAGAGGGACCACATTTGGTCTACAGCTGAAGAAAACAGCTCCTCATATCCACAAGGTCAAGGAGACTGGGGTGATCAGAGCACCAGAACACAAAGCCCAGTTTGCAGGCCCTCCGAGTATGAGAACAGCCAGCCCGTGCGCACTTAAAATGCGGACAGAGGAGCCTCTGAATATGAGGACATTAAAGCAGACTTCGCTTTTTCATTACTTTCTAATATTCTGGTCATAATCATAGTACAGCTGAAATGTAAGTGTGATCCATCCTGTTCCTGATGTCACCCTCAGAGGTCACATGTGCAGCAGGGAAATGCCCCCCCCCCCTTAAAGATTATCCAGATGCCAGATGGTTTAGCCCATCTTGCTCTCCTTTTTGATACATACAAAGACATAGAGGTGAGAGTGAAGCAGCCCTTTATCTGGAGCATTTTTGGGAGGCAGGGGGGTTAAGGGTCCCCTCACGCTACATTTCCATCTCCGCCATACTGGAAAAGCTGCGGAGGTTATTAATGAGGATATATGCCCATCAGTCTATTTTCAATAACGGCTTATCCAGTTAGGGCCTCGCATTGCGGCGGGGCAGGGGCAGAGATGGGGGGGCCTGGAAGTCCCAGTGAGACACAGACTCCGTACACACTCAGCTGGAGCCCTGCAGCTCTGTGCCGACGTATAACCAAACCACATTGGAAACAGGCAGAAATATTTGGGGACTTTAAAATATGATACCAAACAACCAATTGAGGATGTTCATTACTTTTAGTATCCCCTTGGTAGATATCCGGGGAGTTATGGAGTGTGTAATCAGTGTGTAGTTTGTTACAGTGTGTAATCAGTGTGTCATTAGTTTGTGTGTGTGTCCACAATCTTCACGATGCTTTCACCTTGGACGATTCACACCTCGATGACGCGGGAAACCCAAACTAACCTGCTTGTGGTTTAGGGTTTGGTGGCCAAACACAAACTTACCCACTAGCTCCCCCACTGCTGTAGGAAAGATGACATTGCATATCCTGATATTATCAAAGAATGCAACGGGAGCATTTGGAATGCAATGTGACATCGCTACCGTGATGTTCACCTCCCCGGCACGACACGCGAGGCACACATGCAAAAAAAGAAAAAAAAACCAAACGACCAATTATTTGTCATTTCTGACAATTTGCAGACGGTCCCATCTGTCAGCCAGAGTTATAGACTCCAGCTGAGTGATGATGGGGGACATTCGATGGCAGTGATCAGGACGGGGGGGTGGGAGGCGGCTAATGGGCCGGCGGACACACAGGCAGCATCAGACTGACTGATGGCGGAACACGGGGACCTGCTAGGCCCCCCCATCAGGTGTACGATACGCACTCCTTCCCCCAACACCACCATGGCCTGATTCCTCAGCCTTGGCGTCAATGATCATTCTCGCATCAGGACCAACTCCAGCGTGACTCTGGTGTGGAGCAGTAATCCATCCCGGGCCCCCTAATTAATTATAACCCAGATTGCTTATTGATTTCCCCCTATCCATTCCGCTGGGTTATGAAACACACTCCACACACATATAGGAGGGGGGCTGCAACTCTGTGGCAAGTGACATGTGATGTCATGAAGGGGGCGTGGCCGCTGATCTGCCGTTCACTGACATGCCAAGCCCCACACGTAGGGGGCATGGTGGAGACTGCACCCCGAAATGCCTAAGCCTCCTTCCCATCTCATACCTGATCATTTACAGTGTGGAGACATGAAGATTTAATAAAACCTAGTGGGGGTGTTGTATAGCTCAGTGGGTTAGGATGCTGTGCTTGTGATCGGAAGGCTGCCAGTTCAAATCCCCACGTCGGCAAAGTGATTTCACTGCTGGGCTGCTGAATAAGGCCCTTAACGCCAATGGCTCTAGGGACTGACTGACCTTGTTTTCTCAGCCGTACATTACTTTGGATAAAAGTGCCTGATGAAAGAAACAGGCGCCTCACCACGTAGAAACTGCGAAGCGTGCCCTAGAACAGTGTTCCCCAATCTGATCCTTGGGGAACCTCAGACAGTCCACATTTTTGCTGAAGCTGGGAAGGAGCAAAAATGTGGATTGTCTGGGGGTCCCTGGGGACCAGGCTGGGAAACACTGCCTTAGGCCACCAACTGATCTTAGATACACGCAGTCACAGTTCGTCGCCGATCTCATCCTGCAGTACGGAGTGAACACTTCCCGATTCATCAGATGGCATCTCAGCCTTAAAGTTAACAGCGCCAGATCTTAACAGCTCATTAAAATTAAAAGTGTAATCTTATATATGAAAAATCTACAAGAGCAGCATTATGACATATTGGAATTTCTAAATGATTTATATTACTTTACACATCGCAGTGTATGATGTTTTATTAAAGTCTGGCAGTGTTATGTAACCCTGTTTGCCGAAGCGTAAGTTCGTGTGATGCTAGCTAATTAGCCTCGCTGTTTGACTATCGTTAAACACGCTGATGGGTTGCACCCGCACGTTTTTTAATCGCAGGCATTTGTCACGCCAGAGCTGCGACCGCGGAGCGGGCACCCCAGAGGAATTGCTCTCCCCGGGAGGCAGGGCAGCCCCTGCTGGTGGGAGGGGGGAAAGCGGACCGTGGTCACTGTGGGTCTTCCTCATGTTATCAGAGGGATGAGGGAGCACAAATGGCAAGCCGATTAATGTCAAAGGCTAGTCTAGCCGTTTCACAGAAAAATAAGACGGCGGTAAAAGTTTGGGCTCTCACTTCCTGGATGAAGCACCGGGTTAAAAAGACGCTGCAGTCAGGATGAAGAGAGATTGCATGCCTAGTGAACAAAGTACACAAACTCCCAATGTCACTTACATTCAACGACGGGACAGCTCAGCTGTAGTTCCATCCTCCACCCAGCAGGTGGCGGTCCCCCAACTCAACTTTAGTCATTCTGTCACGCAAAGTTGAGCCGAAAGAATAAAACTTCAAACATTAAAATGAATAAGCTGCTTTCTGCAGAATGTGCATATTCATCTGCGGTCTGACATGCAGCACTCGCACTCTGAGGTGCAGTGACAACTGACCAATCACAGGCCTCCATGCGGTAACCGATGTGACACTTCAGTCAGATCCACTGCCAGGCTCGCATGTCTGTTTAGCTGCTGTTATACAATAGCGGTTAGCGCCCAGCTTACATCTTCGTGGCCCCATGGATCAAATTGCCACTTTGTGGTCAATTAGTGCCAACAAAGCACCTGCTGACGTTCTTTTACCTACACGGCGAAGCGCTGTGATCTTAAGCCAGTCTGCCAGCCCTGCTTTCGCGGGACGTGGCTGAGGGTTGTCACAATTGCCCTCTGGGTACAGAGCTGGCTTATGGGCCCTGACTCACAGGGGCTGCATGTAACTGTCTTCAATAGATTCCTGACTCCATGCGGTGCCCTAACAATCGGTCCAAACGTGGGGCTGCTGCATATGGCTTGAAAATTCCAATATCCTGTCCATAATTTCCCAGTTTCACAGGGACAGGTAGCTTATTAAATAAACCGAAAAAGCCTGGAATTCAGGGATTCAGAATGAACTGAAAAAAGGAGGAGTTCCCAGCACTGATGGGTGACCGTACTGGTAAGAGGGACGGAGAATGGGAGGCCCCAAAGCTCCGTGGCAGCGATCCATGCTGAGCATGCAGCGCAGGCTTGATAACGGACACTGTGGCTCAGTAAGGGCTGCTGCCTTGCACCATAACGTGTGTGGGGGGGTCACCCAGCCAGGCCGGCAGCCCCCCCATGCCCAGACGGCTGTCCGCGTGTCACATTCATATTCCGCGAGCACGCCAGTTTGATTTCTGTTTTCTTGTTAATCCCCCCTGAAGCGAAGGTGGCAGAGGGTGGGGGTAAAAACAGCACTCTTTCAAAGAATCACCCCCCCCCCCCCCATCCCAAATCTCCTCCCAAGGGAATTATTCGTAATTACATGGCACACGTGACTTTCTGGAGAATCCTGGCAGCTTGCTGAGCTCGAGTCCCTCTCTGGGCAGCGAGCGGCAGGTCCTGCAGGATCAGGCAGCTGAGCAGACGGCTACACTGAGCTGTCTCACAGATCTCCATTAAGACTCAGAGCTCCTGCCTACTCCCATCCGCGGCTGAGTGGTCCTTTTCCTGCTGATCCATTTTCAATTACGTCCAGTCTAATCTAGCTCTGTCGGGGCCTCTGGTCTTCAGGTACCAGGCAGCAGCTCCTGACGGCACCCTCAACACCCCCCCCACCCATGAGAAATACCAGCGGGAAAGAGGAATAGCGGTTTTGCTTTTCAGGAAAGCTGCCCCCGTCTCCCCAACCCGCTCCATTACTTTAAGTTCATTGTGTTGTGCACACCTGTGCCATAACTACCGTGCTTCTAGTGTGCAGAATAGCTTCCACGAGGCCGCAACTCCACGCTACACCTCTAACGCCATTTCACGCGCTCGTCACGCCGATCTGCCGTGTGCCTCCGCTGCCTTTCCTCTCCTCTTTTCTCCCTCTTACATAAATGGTACCTTTCCTCTCCTCTTTTCTCCCTCTTACATAAATGCCACCTTTCCTCTCCTCTTTTCTCCCTCTTACATAAATGCCACCTTTTCTCTCCTCGCCCCAAATTTCTCTCCATGGATCCAAACGGGCCCCGAAGCCTTCACACTTGCCACCAGCAGTTTCTGCTGCTAATTAGAAATTCCACAAATCCGAGGGAAAATCTCATTTTCCCATCAATAACCATCCTGCCCACAAGGAATCTATATTTAGAATCGACAGCCTACGTCTCGGATTTGATCCCGTTATTCCGAATCCTGTTAGCTATAACGCTGAGAAAGAAAAGAGTGAGGAAGAGGGATCTGGCAGCATGGGGGGCATGAGGGGGAGGGGCAACGCTGGAGCGCAGAGACGGAGCCCTTAGCCATGTGCAGGATTGCGGTGATACTGCGTTACATCACAGCGCCTTTTGAGTTTATGGCTGTGCAGGCTTTGATACAGCAGATCATGTCACATGCCCCACTGCCCTGTGTGAGACCGGCTTTGTTAGTGCCTGTAATCGGGAGGTCGCTAGTTCAAATCCCAGGGTTGGCAGAGTGATTCCACCATTGGGCTGCAGAGCAAAACACAATATTGCTCCAGGGACTATCTGACCTTGCATTTGATGTGGCTAGCAGGTTGGAGGTAGAGAAGAAGGGGACTGCAGCCCCCCCAGATTCCGATTTATCAGTCGCGTTAGTAGCTTGGTTTAATTTAACCGGTGAATATTTGTACTGCAAGCATGTAAAACAGCCACAAAGCAGCGTGACTGTTTGTTATGCACGTTATTTTTTAAAAAAGGAAGCAGCCTGGACTAAATGGCAGCTAATGAAGACCACAATGAGGCTTCTTGCGGCCCAGGCTGCTGTGAAGCCATCTACTCTATCTCAGGGCGCAGCGGCCTCCTGGCGAGTAACCGCGCCTCGGGTTTCCACTCCAACAGTGGGCGCCGGTACAAATTAAATGCAGCTTTAACCTGAAATTAAATTTTAGAATAAACTGATCTCATTTTGCCCCCATTTCTGTCAGTAAAACAAATGAAAGTGCCACCGGAGTATATAAACGCTGATTATGAGCCATGATGCCTGCCCCGCCCACTGTCTTGTCACATGACTGCATCCCTGCTGCTGTGTTCAGGTTGAATGGCATGGCAGAATGGTTAGTGCACTGGCGTATAGAAGAGGAAGTCCTCTGAAAATACACCCACAAAGGCAGCCCACCATGAAGGCATTACTGTCACAAAAGCAGAAGGACGTGCCTGATTTTTAAAGGAATTAAGGAATTAATTACACCTGACACAGAGACCCTTCTGCTCCTTATAGGGAGATTCTGGGGCGTGACCGTGAGCTGACTGAAAGTCACATGACCCTTAGTCGGAAACATTACACGTTTAAATATTAATGAGACAAACGCAAATGTGATTAATGGGGCTCGGCGATAGAAGCCTGCCTGCTCTGATCTCTTTCTGCAGCTGGAAGCATCCTGTTAGATCTCCTGTGGAGTTTGTAAGTAGAGGAGGAACCATTGATGTTCAGGACACCACCGAGACCCCAAAACCCCCCAGGCTCTCTGAAGAGGCACATCATCAATGTCTTTCTGTCGACCGACAAATGGCAGCTTCTCTGGTCTTAATATGACCTTGGACCTGTCTCTGTGGCCTGTGGCATTACACCACGTGCTGCTGAGCAGGATTACGGCTACATTAAACGTAACGGAGAAAACAGCTTGACCTTGACTTCACCTTCCATGTTCAAATGTTCACCAGTCTTTGAAACTGCAGAAAACAACAGAAGCGAACAGCAGGGGGCGTATTGTTTAAAGACCATAGCTGTCCAATGCCTGAAGGGGGCTTGCTCTTATGTCTGGGTGCAAAAATCTGAAACGCTGTTAAACTAACAGATCATCCAACAATCTATTAAGTAAACAGAAAAATCCATCCATCATCTATCTATCTTATAGCAGTTATCCGGCAGAGGGTGGCAGGGAAGATCACAGCGCTCGCTCAGATACATGGCTCTGAATCAGAGGCAGAACCCGCTGCTTTCAATTTAAAAATCAGTATTATTCAGAAATGAATTATTCAGAAAATAGCCTGATAGAAACAGCTTGTCAGAAGTTTCCCCCAGACTGCAGCAAACAGATTGATCAGAGGGAATCTGATCATCTCTTTACAGTCAACAAAATATTTGCAATATTTGCGAAATCTGCCTCAGCAGCAGTTTGCACGTCCTGACCATGTCTGTGTAACTTATCTCTGGGTTCCATGCTGTTGGTGAAAGGGAGCCTTTAAATTGGTCCTTGTGTGTGAGTGTGTGCCCTGCCCTGTGCCCTATGGATGGATTGATTGAAAATGGATGAATGGAAGATTGATGGATGGAAGACTGATGGATGGAAGATTGATGGATGGAAGACTGATGGATGGAAGATTGATGGATGAAGATGGATCGATAGAACACAGATAGACAGAATATGGATAGATTGAAGATGGATGAATGGAAGACAGATGGGCAGAAGATGGATGGATGGAAGATGGATGGTTAGAAGAAAGACAGATAGAAGATGGATAGATTGAAGATGGATGATAGAACACAGATTGACAGAAGATGGATGGATGGAAGATTGATGGATGAAGATGGATCGATAGAACACAAATAGACAGAATATGGATAGATTGAAAATGGATGGATGGAAGACAGATGGGCAGAAGATGGACGGATGGAAGATGGATGGTTAAAAGAAAGATGGGTAGAAGATGGATAGATTGAAGATGGATGGATAGAATACAGCTTGACAGAAGATGGATGGATGGAAGATGGTTGGATGAGTCGAAGACAGACGGACAGAAAATGGATGGATAGAAGATGGATGGATTGAAGATGGATGGATAGAGGATAGATGACAAAAGATGGATGGAAGATAGATAGATGCATGGATGGTTTGAAGATGGATGGATGGATTGAAGGATGTTTAGGATTCCCAGGGTTTGTGTAGTGCATTGGCACTATGGCAGTCTTATGGTATGACAGAGCAGCCTCTGAATTTGGAGCGTGCAATGGGTTGGGCAGACGTTACGCCTTGGCTGGGCAAGGAAACGATGGGGCTGTTTGATAGGGGGTTCATTTAGCTGCAGCCTAATGCGAGTCACTAGGCGTGCTCATTATCGCCATGTAAAGGGTCGCACCCATGCGTTTAGCGAGAACAAAACGGTCATTAGAATAATAAGTATCAAGGACAGATGGGCAGGCATTTATTTAACCACCATACGCTCCCAAAACACTGGGGGGGAGGGAGGGTGTTTACTGCGGGGCTCGAGGGCGGGGGACACGTCACAGAGGTGATGCTGTCACCTGGCAGAGGAGAGCTGAGCTCATTCTGATGCGTTCAAATGTCTGAAATCTGGAAATTTCAAGGCCTCGCAATATCACCAAAGGGTGGCTGACCCCCCCCCCCCAAAAAAAAAGTGATCAGCAGGTATTTAATATCATGGTGACGTCCAAAGGCCGCAGCTGTACCTGCTTTTGTACCACATGAGCTCAGCGGCGCACTCCACACTCCGCACCCTGCATTACCCCCAAGCATCGGTAAACATTCGGGAGTTTGCAGCAGCCAGAGAAGGAGGCGTCGTCGTGGAGACTGGCTACAGATACGGCCCGAAAAAATAAAGGGAACGTGGAATTGCTGCCAAGCCAGCCGGGGGGTGGGTTGGGGTGTGGCACGGAAGAGATGAGAGGAGGAAAAAAATGTGACTGATGGCGGCCGGACACTGGGAGGAGGAGGGGCGAGTATATTTAGCAGAGATGGAGTCTACAAGAGCCGTAGATCTGTCTCAAGGACAGACGCTGCTGGTCAGACTTTAAGGATTCATATGCACTTGCTACACACAGGAGGAGTGAAGTAACCACAATGCAATGAGAAAAATAGATACACACTCAGAGTGCGGCACCCGCATCCCCTTCCCATGTCGCCCGGGGGTGACAGGTGTGTTTGTACATCTTCCCAAACCGCGGGCATTTCCAGTGATCTCCGAAAGCCCTGTCGTGATTTCAGCTCCCACATAAATAGGTCACACACCGGCTTCTTTCCTAAGAAATGCAAATTGTTTTTCCTTTTTTAAGTGTTTAATTACTCTAATATGGTGGGTGCTCTGTGATGCTTTAAACAAGCTCATAATCACTGCGCCTTCCCCCCTACCTTCACCTTAAGAGTGTCACATGCTCGCACATGCTCAAACCGCGTTAATCACTTTTAACTCTCTGCTATCTGACATGGCTGGCGATCCATGTAGCACAGGCGCTGACATCTCCCTGAACAGATTCTCAGCCAATCACACGATGCCAAAAACTGTCACACACTGTCACATGTTGACACACATTTTCATACGCTGACATATAGTGACGCATGCTGACTCACTGTCACACACTGGCATACAGTGACATACTGACACACACTTTCAGACGCTGACACATACATGCGTGACATGCGCTGACTCATACTCTCATATGCTGACTCACACTTTCAAATACCGACACACTCACACACACATTCGCACGCTAACGCACACTCTCATATGCTGACACACGCTAACACACATGTCCCTAAGCAGCTAGCGGAAGCCCACGCTGACAGAATGGGTCCACGTTGAGGTCCTCAGCCCTGAGGGGTGTCAGCCGGTAAGCCCTTCTGCCCTGATCTCTAACCAGCACCGGGTATTTTAAGAATATATTCTTCACTATAGTATTATTATGCCACATGATTATGCAAAGACGCCGCAGAGAGACTGCGGGCCAGCACGTCCCCACAAACGCCAGTCACCATGAAAGCGGTGGGATGTAGACACTAAGCTGTCGATACGGGACACACATTCGTACACAGGGCCAGCATTATTTACTCCTTGGTAAGGAGGGTGGTGGTGGGGGGGGGGGGTGATGTACACAGCAGTGTTGACATTTCAGCCTCTCAGAGAAGCATATTAATGTAGGGAACGTGGGAGCTGGACCAGGATGCGGTTTCACTCGGCGATACGAGCAGAGGCATCGCGTCCTGTCTCAGTGGCAGCTGCTGGCACCACTGCCTGCAGTGTTGCTGCGTCTCGCTGTCCCGCATGGGGTTCTTTGGCTCTTATCAGAGAAACGGGGGACAGGGACACCTCCGGCTGGCCCAAACACACGTGTGTACATGTCTGTCCAGCGTCGCGGGGGGGGGGGTACGTGCGGTTTGATGAGCTCAACAGAAACCTGTCCACATAGACAGAGGAGGGAAATAAATGAAAGTACCGTTATAATGGAGAGAGGAAAATTCAGGCTTTATGGGTTTACTCAAAGGAACCGTTCTGGCGAACTGGAAATATTAAGGAACCTCGCTCGCGACAGCAATTAGGATTTCACAGCAAACTCGCCAACCTGGTGTGAAGCTACATAGCTTGTGGTCTGTAGTCATCGGGGTGCCATAACTGTCTGACACACCATAGGTGACCACCTGACCGTAGGCATAATCAAACGCTCCCAGAGCCACTTCCAGTGCCCCAACGGCTTCCTGTTCCTGTGTCCACGTGTCATGCCGGAATGACGAGAGGCTGCTTATGACGCTGCCGTGAGCTACAGGCCCAGGGCATCACACCATGCCACACAGCATCCACCACGAAGACACTCCGTCTGCTGTAGGAACTCGTAGCTGCTGCATTAAGGCTCTAAAATCATTACATTACAAGTTTGGAAGACACCTTAATCTAAAGCAACATACAACTGAGAGGCCCAAAGGTGACATTATTCTGCTGACCCTGGGACTCGAACCAATGACCTTCCAATCGCAGGCACAGTCTCCCAGCCAGCTGAGATGGAACAGTTATACCACCATGTCCATCACGACTCCCCCCCCAAAAAAAAACCCTTCTCTCCTACGGGCAGAAGGACAGGATCTGTAGTGTAATAACACCCCTCTCCTCTGTTATGGCCTCTGTACTTTTTTATTTTGTAACCGTTTTGATTTATATCTCAGCAGATTAATAGCTGAAAAAGAAAGAGCCTTTCTGCTCTTTGCTAGCCTTGATCATCGCTGCTTTATGAGTTCATAAAAAGACGCCCCGCGGCATTGTGGGTCTTCTTATGAACCAGCGAGCGTCTGCTCAGTCTGTCTGGCCATATCGCTTTCTGTAAATGTACCATCTGTGACGGTTTTAAGCCACGCCGAACCTGTCTGCATCATACGTCACATCTGTCTGCCAGTCAGCTGCGTTCTGATTGACTGGTGATGAGCCCCATCATGTGGCCAGCGGGTGTGGGGGGCAGGTAACTTGGAGTACTGGGAGCATTGGGAGCACCGGGAAAACAGCACGCATCCAACCGACACTTGCATGTACGGAAACGCACATACGGAAGACACGGCAACAACAAAAGGCTAATCAATCAGCTGCAGAGGCACGACAATATATATGGGGATCCACCCCCCCTACATCCTACATCGTGAGAGTGGGCTTGACGTCCTCCCCACATATGATGCAGTGCACTTTGGTCACCAAGCCCGCTCGCACGATGGGGTGATGTCAGGAGGCACAAAGAGACTGCCGTACACGAGGAGGACAGGAAACCGCGATGCGCGGCTGTCTGCCTCCCGGGCCAGCATGAGGCCCTGCTTCATAAATTCATCGTCAGTCCAAACGAGGTCGGGAAGGCCTGCTGGAATGTGTTTGCATAATTACAGGATTCCGACCGCGACCCCCCCGGGCTGGAGCAGAACACTCCCCCCGCTGCCTCATTCTGGCTGCCACGCTGCTTTAGCCCCTCTGTGGGGCGCTGACACAGCACTGTGCTCTCAGCAGCTGGCACTCTGCTCCCCAGGGCCATGGCAACCTCTCTCCGCTGTGCCCCCCCCCCCGGCCCAGCGTGAGATGGCGCCTGTGACTCCCCCGTCTGTTCAAAGTGCCAGTTTATCCCTCAGGCTCTTTCATTCTCCCAGTCCAGCCTCCCAATCCCAGTCTACCCTCCCAGTCCATCCCTCTGGCCTCCCAGTCCAAGTCCGGCCTCCCAGTCTGGCCTGACACTCTCAGTCTGGCGTCCCACTCCCAGTCCGGCCTCCCAGTCTGTTCTGCTACTCCCAGTCCGACCTCCTAGTCTGGCGTTCCACTCCCAGTCCGGTCTCCCAGTCTGTTCTGCTACTCCCAGTCCGACCTCCTAGTCTGGCGTCCCACTCCCAGTCCGGCCTCCCTGTCTGGTCTCAACCTCCCAGTCTGGCCTCCCAGTTTGGCCTGCCACTCCCTCTCTGTCCAGCACGAGGCAGCATCAGCTCCCACATTAGCTGTGAGCTGTGTGTATAACTCCAAGCCTATACCCCCCCCAGGGGCACGTTATCACACTCCTGCCCCCCCACTGAATGCAGTCCATGTACAACATTTATTCGTGCAAATAGGCTTTGGCCAAGCCCCCCGGGCCATACGACTGGGAGCACTCCAACTCTGCTTCTGTGTGTGCAGGCAGCCAAGGGCCGGAAGGGTGGGGTCACCTTCACCCTGCCCCCCCAATCAAGCAACCCTTCCCTTCTCATTTTCACACTTCTGCAGGATGTGGGTGCAGGGACCAGTCACATGGCCTAGCTCACCAGTCATGTGACCACGTGAAGGACAGGCTGCCACTCCCTTTCTGATGAGGGAGGGGGGTGTTATTGCTGGAGGCTGTGAATCAAAGAATTGTGGGATATGCTAGAGATAATCGTTGTTTTAATGAGCTTTAATGATTTTGTTAATTGTAACAAATTAGTTGAATTTTTGTCATTTTATTGTATTCTAATTAAAACGAAAATGTCAGTGGGTCTATGTGAGGCAGAATCCAGTCCTGTACTGAGATGACCTGTCACTCCATGCCACCCTGTCTTATAAATGTACGATTACTTGTTGTGGTGATATCTGCTATGCATTTTCTCCTAATAGCCACAGCAATTGAAAATGAATTTCTAGTGCAGTAAAGGCAGTGAGGCTCTTTTTGCAAACTACTTAAAAAAGCGCTATGTAAAAAGTCATATTTCACCATGTTTCACTCTGCTCTGGACAAGCGGACAGGAGGAAACATGGCTTACTGAAGCCACTGTGATTGACCCCCCCCTCCCCCCCCAAACCACCCGCTCAGGGGGGCATCAAGGACAGCGTCTGAGAAAAACCAGGGAGCAGAGACAGAAATAACCTGGCAGAGAGTCCTGCAAAAAAGCGCCTAGTGATTTAATGCCACGAATCAAGAACATTCTCGAGAGGCACGGTTATGTAAACGCTGCCTGCCGGGACCTACGTTCGGTGCTCCTGCTGCGTCTCATGCCAGGTGAACCAAACGGGAGCGATGGGATTGGCTCCCAGCCTGCCTCCCCGGTGGTCCTCATGTTTTAAATGTAGAGCGTCGGTGATAGGAGTTCACAGCCTCCTCTGCGTGGCCTGGGGGAGGTCTCACCTGCTGCGGAGGGATCTCCAAGGCAGGAGAGTAGGTGTCACTCATGCTCCTTCTCCTCATCGCCCAGGAGATGAAAAGTTTGCGCCTGAGCTGTGGGACCCCTTAACACCACATCCCCCGGTGTCTCCACACCCCCCGGCGTCCCCGAAAGCTGCCAGGTCTGAGAGGGACACTAAGATGCTACAGACGTCAGGATTGCTCTCCGTTAACAGCGTCGCCAGACGTGGGAGGTTGCCTCCTCGAGAGCAAGACGGCGAGCAGGAACAACACGCTGTGATCTAATCTAACAGCATGGATCAAGGAGTTCTCAAGTGTGGCACTTTGATGTAAATGCTCCCAATCGGATCCTCTGTGCCTCTGACACCCTCTCTGGCTGTTATCTATGCGACGGCCTTTTTCGCTGTTGGGTTATGAGGGGCTGCGTTTAGCCTTTTCCCATGACAATTCTGCTCTGGTCACTGGTCACTCACTGGAAGCTCAGCCCTGGTACCTAAGCTGGCTTCCTGAACACTATACAGCCGTGATGGACCGTTTGGATTGCTTGTTTGTCGCGGTGGACAAAAATCTACAAGATAAAAAATAAACTTGAACATGAGTGAGGGATGGAACCCGTGTTGTCTGGGTGAAGGTACAAGTATGAGCAGCTGGTCACACAGACCCCCACAGTGGGGCTGGGGGGGGTGTCATGTTGTATAACCCTCATGCGTTCGAGGACTGCATCCTCGCAGAGGGATGCCAGGAATGGACCCGCGATTCCATTTAAAAGGGGTGTCCAACCATAGCTGTGTGAACCCCCGTCCACCGATTTTAGATGTGAGCTTTGAATGAACTGGGCCAGCCCTTGGAAATCCCCACCCCCCCGTGGCCCTCTGACTTGTCGTCTGTGATGGGTCACGACGGACGCTGACACATGCAGCTGGGACCCCCCACTTCACTGTGAGGTTGCACCAAACGGCAGAGTGCTGTGGACCGAAAATGGCTGCCATCTTCAGCCCTATGACAGCGGTCCTTGTCGCAAAACTATCTAACTTCAGGACAGTAGATGCAGGGACCTCCTGACGAGGTCCGAATTAATATTGGAGATCAAAAAGTTGCTGGGATGAGAGGTGAGGATGAAACAGAACACAGCAAATCTCCACAGCTCCACGGCATAACCTCCGCACATGAATAGAGACAGAAACAAACTGTCTGGGCAAAGCGTGCCGTGACCCAGCCATGAAACTGGAGACCTGGGAAGAGCTTCCACAAAAAAGCCTACCCACAGCGCCACCTGCAGGTCTGACAGGCACAGTTTTAATAATAACAATACATTACATTTATGCAGTATTTCTCAAAACCCAAAGATGAAAAAAAAAAGTCACTAGTAACGACACAGATACACCTTAGGTACACCTGAGATGCCGGCCCGCATGATGGGACGTAACATCTAAATTAATCTGCTTTAATGAAGCTGTTAAGACCTGAGGCATAGCACTGAGCTATAGATGGATGTAATGATTCATTATTAGATTTTCACAAGTCACTCCCAAAGTGTATCACTGGTCAGGTGATGCTCAGGTTGGCAGCACAGCTTTAAATAAATACATTTAATCAAAGACTGGCATTCTACCTGGGGGGGGGGGGGGGTCCCATGCCTCGTTCCCTGTCCTGCAGGCTCACCGCCACCCTGTGCGGGAGAAATATGATGGACGGATGGATGGATGGATGGATACATGGATGGATGGACTGGAATAGATCAGCATCACTATCCCCTGGGTTCCGCCCCATTCCCTGCAGTTGTCTCCATGTTTGCTGTCCTGTTGGCATATTCAGTCACCAAGGTGTATTTGGCTACATCGCCATTTTAATCCTGTGCTAATCATTGTTTAAATAAAACTGATTATTTTGTCCATTGAGGAAGTTTATTGTTAAAAAACAGCTGACCCTGATTCCAGCTCAGTATAACTTCAAGCAGCTTGAGATCTTTGCGACCTTGCGCTAAAATTAAATTATATTGTACAAAAAGGCAACGATACAGCACATATTGATTCATGACCATTTTAATATACTGGCCCCACCTACATCCTCAGATGACCCTCATCCTCAGCCAGACCAGCTGCTCATCCTATGGTTACAAATAGTCCTGCCCACTCTTTACAATGACTCCTCCCACAGCTGACAGGTGATCCCGCCCATAGCCTCAAATGATCCACCCCCAGTCCAGCTGCTCATCCTATGGTTACAAATAGTCCTGCCCATTATTTACAATGACTCCTCCCACAGCTGACAGGTGATCCCGCCCATAGCCTCAAATGATCCACCCCCAGTCCAGCTGCTCATCCTACAGTGACATATGGCCACACTCACTATTTACAATGACTCCTCCCCCAGCTGGAACATGACCCCGCCCACATCTCCTCCTATAAATACCCACAGTACCCTGCTCGGCTTCACCTCCTGCAGTGGTTATTTCTGATAACTTCCCGTGCATCTCCCTCTTCCATTTCTCCTCTTTTGCCCAGAAGCACTTGGTTTTCAGCAGTCCTGCCATCCACGTGGGTTTTAGCCTCGGCTCATTATAACGGCCACGTGTGGTGCTGGTGCTTCCCTACACAAACTCGTTATATACAGTGCCATTTCACAGGATTTGGGGGGGGGGGGGCGCGGGCGGGGGGGGGGGGGGGGGGGGGGGGGGGGGGGGGGGG
>JABFEA020000002.1:28229696-28240771 GCA_019775915.2 Cyphomyrus plagiostoma
GTACACAGCGCTGGGCCTCATCATGAGCTGTACACAGCGCTGGGCCTCATCATGAGCTGTACACAGCGCTGGGCCTCATCATGAGCTGTACACAGCGCTGGGCCTCTGCATTTCGCCCTGCAGCCTCCCAGCCTGCTTTACTGCCACCGCCCTTCCTAAGAAACACCCGGAATACACAGCACCCCCTCTCTGAGTCTGACGCACGCTGGCGGGTAAGGGGGTGCTACGAAAAGGGAAGCGGACAGGAGCCCACAGGGGCCACCGAGACTGGCACTTTCGGCGATGGGGCAGAGCTGGTCTGGTGACGCCGGGCTGGGAGCCACACATTGTGTGTGAGATGCTCTTCACAGACACGGCTCAGGGAGCCAGAGACAATGGAGGGAAGCCCCCGGGACCAAACCATTTCATGGAGCGTCTGGTTCGCCTCCCTAAGCCCAGAAAGCTTCATGGCAGCTCACTTAACTCCTCAGGGTCTCTTGGGAGTGCTTAGGGTAACTGCTGCCCAGGACGACCTGCCCACTGACACGGGCTTGACAGAGCCTGGCTGGCTGCAAGTTTGGGGAGCAAAATCTCTAATGACTGTGAAGCTAAACTAACAGAGCGAGCAGTTTATGACCTGAAGAGGCACTTTAGATTAAAGGCTAATCTTACTGCTAGAATCCACGGTAATCAAACAGAAATCACCACCAAATGTCGCATAATTCAGGCAGTTAACTTTTTATAGTGTCCCTGGGAGACTGTATGCTGGTTCATCACCTCTGACTCATGGGATGCGGGTTCAACCCTAGCTCTGCACTTGTGCAGTGAGTGGCGGCTTCCTGTGGTCGCCACAGTTACTCCCTAACTCACTAAAAATGCACCCGTCCAATCTGAGACAATGCCTTGTTTCCTGTGCCGCCAGCCCATCGAGAACGATCGTAGGGCTCCTTTTTGCGGATGACCAATCTGGCTGTACGAGCAGGGAATGAGAATGTTCCGGAGATGGCGGCGGCCAGCGGACCTCGTCCAGGAAGCGGATGGACAGATCTACAGCTGGCAGGAGGTGAACTCAGAATCGGCCAGGTTCAGATGAACCTTCTGGATCCCCTCAGCCTGCAATGCCATCATGAACTGACACTTTTCATTATTTCATAATATAACGATGAAAATATTTATCATGAATAGGCATTATGGATAATCATAAGCATTAATGATATTCCAGGGGTGTTTTAATTTTTCCAATAGCCGTAAACTATGCTGCAAGGAATTCAGGCTCCAAAGCCCCCTGCAACTCTGTCCAGCATGGATGGATGAATGGATTAATCATTATACTACAGTGAGACTTATCCTGCATCACAATCTTAATTTGTTTTGCACTGATTAACTGATGCTCCTCTCTTCTAAAAGACTGCTTACTAATAAAGACTATAAACAGAATAAACAAAAAAAAACTCAGGTCTATGTCAGCATTCATCACGGCTTTAATGAGACATTACTCTGCCTGCTACAGCAAGGGGCCTAGAAGAGCACCGATCTGCAAATGTCCAGAGCATTATGTGAGAATCATACAGAATACACGCTCAGACTCGCACTTCTGTGTATAAATATTAATCACTGGAGTTTAACGTGACGACATTGAGGTTCTGTGTATTCCCAGATTACTGTGAGAAATGACTGTGTTCCTGTACCCAATTAATATGCGTAAAAACTCACTCTGAGATGAATTGTTTGTGGGACTGTGATATAAATTCTTATCCTAATGAATAAAAGTACAAACAGAGAAATATTGTTCTGCGCGCTGTTAATTAATCAAAGACACCTGCTTCTCCCACCATGTCCCCAGAAACCCACCACCGGGGCAGCGCTATTTGGTTTTTCTGCTGCTGTTTCTAGGGAGGGTAGTAGGAGTGCACCAGTCACAAGTCTGCAGATCTCACACATTGGGAGAGCAATGAGGGGAGACCTGTCACTGAGGGGAGGGTACACAGAGTCCCTGTGTCACCCCACTGAAGAACAACTCATTACACAGACATGTCCATTTTATGCACTACAAAGTGGACTCCCTTACACACTGTGGAGTATGCTAATATACACACTGCCCACATTGAAGTGCCCACCTTGAAAACTGCCAAGCGTACTCATTTGCACACTGCAGAATGGTCTCATTTACACACTGCAGAAGACACTCATTCAGACACTATGGAGTGCACTCATTTACACACCAAAGTGCACTCCTTTACACACCGAAGTGCACTCATTTACCTGTTGCAGAGTACCGTTATTTACATGCTACGGAGTGCCCTCATTTACACACTGCAGAGTGCACTCATTCACACACTGCAAAGGGCACTGATTTATGCACTATGGAGTGCCCACATTTACACACTGCAGAGTGCCCTCATTTACACACTGCAGAGTGTACTCATTTACACACTGCAAAGGGCAATGATTTATGCGCTATGGGGTACCATCATTTACACACTGCAGAGTGCACTCATTTACACACTGCAAAGGGCAATGATTTATGCACTACGGAGTGCCCTCATTTACACAATACAGAGTTGTGTCCTTTGAGTTGAACCCTAACTCCTTTGGGTTCCTTCAGAAAAAGAAGGCTGCTTTTTCATGTGTCAGTGAGATTTTAAAATCATCTTCAGGAACAGGATGATGTACGATGACTTGTATCGTCCGCATGTATCGTAGCTCAGCAGGATAGGACTGACTGGAAGTTTTGCTGGGTCAAAACCTAGGGTCAGCAGAATGATGTCACCATTGGGCCCCTGAGCAAGATCCTTAAACCCACAATTACTGCTGTGGACTGTCTGACCCTGCATTCTCAAAAATGTATATGTCACTTTAAATTAGCCATCTGCTATATGAAATTTACAATAAACAGCTCAGTTGAAGAAAATCCCCGAAGTCACACTGGCATGGTATCTATGGCCACTGGGTTCTGGTCCAAAAAGCACAGCAGTCCATGTTAACCCACAATTAACCAAATAACATTCACAGCATAGATAATTTCAGAAGGCAGACAGCAGGTTGTAGATCCAACGCTGAAGACCATTGCGATGATGAGGCTGGGCATGAAGGGCAGCTTCGCCCCTGAACGCTTCAGAGCACCAAACACCGCACAAATGTGCTAATTCCCTCTGACAGGCGGTGCCAGTCGCATGTAATTAACTCTCTCCTCCTTCATTTGTGCTCAGATCTGTGACTAAGAGCACAGGTAACGTCATTTCTCACGGGGTAAGTCTCCTGAAAATCACCACCACCGACTCCCCTGAGCTACAGGCTCTTGACGGCGAGCGGGATTCAAATGTACCTCCGGGCCCATGTGGGCATCAGTTTCGGACCAACTTATTTAATTTTCACCCCTTTTATCCGGGAAAGGTGCGTAAGACATTCTTGTTATTCTCAAGGACATGCAGGTAATTACACGGCGGAACTTGTAATTTAAAGTAAGCCGATACCTTATCAACTTCCAAATGAATCCTGAGGACTGTGTCATTATCGCTTTCAAATTTTTACGATGGCCTTTCCTCACACTCGTGCCTCCACATTATCTGTAATTATGAGTTTCCAATCCCGTTGCCTGCGGGTCGCTCTGCCAGCTCTGACGGCTCACCGGAACTGCAAACCTCTTACCGGCCCCCGTACCTTTGGCTTTCTCACTCTTCTACTGAACCGAAGGGCTACGCATCTGTTAAGTCACCAAAAGGACAGCAAAACATGATGATTCAATTTTGACAAATTGTTCAGGTACCAAACATGCAAAAAAAAAAAAACAACGTTTGTTATCAGTATCTATATATTTATGAGTTTAGCTATGGAGTCCTGGGACTGTGAGGTTGGGTATGTAAAGCGTGTGTCTCAGTCTCAGTGTTTCTGTGTTATTTTCTTGACATGGCCCAGGGATCTGAAGGTGAAGACTCACTCTAAACACTGTTAGTTATGTAAGTTCACTGGAGAAAAGTACATAAAAATATAAAAAACTACAGAAGCGTGGAGTAAACAGGACGGTGGAGGAGGTTAGTCAAACACTTTGTGTAACCCTCAAACGCTCCGACTCTGTCTGACCCTAATGGTATACAACTTTCAGGTCCTCATGGAAAATGCCATAAGGCCTCCAGCTAACCAGGAGAGCCCCTCCACACAATGGCCAGAGTCACATCTCGCTCATTCCCAAATCCGAACCCACACATCCACCCACCAAGGCCAGCACAGTCTCCACCCCCTCCGATCTGCATCCAGGGAGCTGGTATCATAGTGATGGTGTCAGACAGAACAACAACGCAGACAAAACCAGACGATCTCTCAATTTCACCGGGGAGTAATGCTAACCTATAAAAACATATTGTCTTTACTTCCCAAAACCGAGCAGAAAAACACAGTGGCTGCCAGTTTTTAGTGTCACCCACTGCACCTTCTTGGCACGCTTCCAGCACTGTGGGACCATCAGCAAAATTTTCTCATCTCATGCCATGGCAGAACTGCGTCCGCCTATGTTGCTGATGCCGCTCTCTGATTACCTGGATTCCTTTTGATTTCTGGCCCAATTTTGACATGTCTGTCATAGTGGCAACTCTGTGGCACACTATGGTCCACAGGATGGCACATGGTGATGCTTCGGAGCGGGGATGTTATTAAACCGGCTTGGCAAATAAGATCTCAAACTCTGAACAATGGCATGCCCACACACCGGCTAATTAAGGATGAACAGCATAAGGTCATAAAGAAACAGAGTCTGGGCATATTAATGTGATTTTGGGATAAACTGGGCTCAGGAATTCAATAAACAGTCAAAAACTGGATGTCAGGGAGAAGGTAACTCTTAGGGGGGCAGCGTGTGGCTTAGTGGGCTAAGCCTGTGTGCCTGTAATCATGAGGTCACAGGTTCAAACCCAGCCTCGGCACGTCTGTGTGGCCTTGAGCAAGGCCCTTAACTCCTAGCTCCCTGGGCGCTGCTACAGGTGGCTGCCCTTCACAGGCAACTTGATCTACAATGACCAAGTTGAGGGAGGCATAAAAATAATTTCCCCACGGGGACAATAAAGGATTGATTATTATTATTATTATTAACTCAGGGTGTTCAAAGGGGGGCTGTAGTGTCTAAACTGTGTGTCTGTCTGGGTTTCTCACTAAATGCCCTCATGTCAGGAAAGCTATGAAGTTAACCAATCAGGAACACTAAGAAGGTAACCAATCAGGAACACTAAGAAGGTAACCACGTCAAGAATGCTTAGAAGCACTGTTGTAACATTGTGTCAAGAACACTAAGGTAACAATGTCAGGAGCACTAACATAACAGAGTCAGGAGCGCAAATGTAACTACATCACGAACATCAGCTAATATGGCAATCAAATCACTCTAATAAGACAATCTTGTCAAGAATGCAAAGATAACAACATCAGGAACATCAAGAAGGTAACTGCATCGGATACGCTAATAAGGTAACAGAACCACTTCAAGGACACTTAGAAGGTAACCTTGTAAGGAACACTACGGTTACAAGCACTAAAGTAACCATAAAATAGTGAAGGTGCAAATATGGTAACCACTTCACGATTGCTAATAAAGTAACCATTTAAAATATTTTAAAGTGTTGACTGCAGCATGTCATGTCACTGTGGTTTGAATTACCATAATACATAATAAATACATAAGACATTTCTTTTTTCATTTGAAAATTCAGACTTCTGTGCACAGATATATTCAGCACATCCTGATGTCAGCAAACCTGAACCTCAAATTCCTTCATGCAATTAAAATTTCTTACACACAGAGGGGTTGAAGCAGTAACTTTGACACATAATCAGTGGGAAAGCAGAGGTTTCATAAAACGTTCACATTGTGCAGAAGAGGTTCTCCAGACTACCAGGAAAGATGCTTATGTTTCCACAGAAGGAAGCTAATCAGGTCACTTCCCGAACCTGAGTACTAACAGACCTCAGAATGGCTTAAGAGAGGGTTTCAGGCTGGTTGTACCTGGCTGTGCTCAGCTTAGCATCCAAACCAAAGCACTGTTCTGGCTTCTTGTGATACAGACATTTCCCATAGAGGTTCAGTCTTCTAGTTGGTGGGGCAAGCAGGAACAGAAACGGGCAGGGAATCGGTGAGAGTGGGAACGGAAATGGCCAGGAACAGGTGAGAGCAGGAATGGAAATGGGCGGGAGTGGATGGGAGCAGGAATGGACATTTGAGGGAGTGGCTGATGGCAGCAGGCATGGTAGATCGCTGTTGCCCTGCAATGTAGAACATTTCGTGGCTCCGTTGGCCAGCTCTTTTCATCCAATTTGTGCTTTCAAAAGCCGACATAAATGAGTACATGCGGCAGGTCTTGTTCAAAAAGGAGGGAAAAGTCCCAGCTGGATTCAGGAGGTGTAACAGCACAGCTTCAAACCATGTTTGAGGAGCGAGCGGGCAAACTTTCAGGAAAAATCGAAGTGAAATCGACGTGCGGCTGAGTCATCACAGCACAAACACTGATCCTTCTGCAAAAGGACTAATCTCTCATCAGCTGGCCCTTTAGGCTCCACTTTGCTCCAGTGTACAGATCTTTCATACACAAGCCTTCTTTGAGTACAGCACTCTAGCATGGGCGTGCTTTCCCTACAGGGTGTCTGAGCTTCCACATGCTCCTCTGACCTCCTGTTCAGGACTGAGCAACTCACTGCTTGTTTTTGCACTGCCTCTCATAGCTGACTCTGCAGCCCCACGCAGAACATTTGGCTGAATGCTGGGAAAGCTAGACACTGTGGATTTGTCCCTCAGAGGTTGTGGGATGGATCCTGGGCCTGAAAGTTTGCATGCTCTCTCCCTATTGTGCAGGTCATAACCAGTCTCTGCCCAGAGTCCAGAGACAGTGAGGTGCACTGGGGTGTCTAAATTGCCTACATTGTATGTGTGTGCCCAGCAAGGGACTGGCATTCCATGCCACAGGAAAGTCTGGTATCACAGAGGTGACAGGATCTCTTTTTTAAGCAGTTTGTCCATTCTGTACAGTTACCATCTTATTTGTTTTTCATTTTTCCAGGGGCCTGTCATTTAAAACACATTTATACCTGATGAGGGACCCAGAATGGGGTGAGAAGGGCAGGGGGGTTAGTCCAGACTGTGTCTTGCTGGGGGGCCTGTCCACTTCCTGCGACTCCAGGAGATTCATCCACAACCAGCCTCGCCGCATCACACACATTCACCTCTGGAAGTTCGGCCCAACAGAGGCTGAATCTGCAGACCCGTGACAAATTCCCAGCTGTACCACTCACACCTCCTCCCTCCGTCTTGCCCGCCGCCTCCATGCAATACAGGGCATCTTCTGAGCATGTGCACATCTTTCTTAAACCCAAACCCAATGTGGCACCAGGGGGCGAGCCAGACGAGGTCAGAGACTGAGAGAAATAAAGACTTGGTGATGTATGAACGGCAACACATGGAGTTACACACGGCTCCAGAGCGGTGGGGAGTGGCTGCACTGCGACTCCACACGGGTGCCTATTAATATTCAACGGAAAATCACGCGCTGAAGAATGAATGTTCTGATGGATTTTTTCTGGAGGTGATAAATAGCCATCCTTATCCACGTTGTTCACGGAAGTCCTTGGGTTCTCCAGCACAACCTAATTAATCTGCTTAATTGATTGATCTGATCTATAGCGGACGAGTGCGGCTGTTAAATGTGTTTTTCATCTTCTTGAGTTATGAGCGGAAAATCTGTGACTAAATGCTTTTTGAGAAACTGGAATTTTGATAGCGGGTGACATCATGTCCACCTGAAATATTGCCTCCCGTGAAAACGTTGAAGATTAAAAATGACTTTGATTCAATAAACGATAATTTCCAGCTCTACCTATGAACTGGCCCACATTATGGGTTCCTCTTGAATTCGGGAGACGCCCAGGAGGATTCTGGAATAACAGGAATTGTTCTTTGTTTTCCTTTCAGACTCGATATAGGGTGGCGCTAGTGAGACTGATTGAGATACAGCCGACTGGGATGCAGCGGGCCGGAAACACAGAGACGATGCCTCAGCCAAGCTGAAGACATCCTGGCAGCTCTGTCTCCGTGATCTTGTGAGGTGTGGTGATGCCCCCTACGGAGCTGAGCAAAATCCTGCCCTGGGCATCCGGGGCTCCGCCATGAAGATGAGGAATTCAGCCATGCTGCGCAAAGCGGGGACTAGAGCAGGAATATGGGATCAGGGGCTCATCGGATACAGCCTGGCCCAGGGGCAGAGGTGTGGAAGAGCCCCGGAATGGTGCAACTCTGAGACCTGTCTCAGCGCACGGACGTAATTAAGTGGGGTGTCTAGATGGCCAAAGGCTTTATGGTTTTCATAACCCAGCAGTGTATGGCTTTGGAAACAAGACTTACCATACCGTAAGGGCCAAAGATTGGGCCCTAATTCCCCCCCATCAGCCCCTCTAACTGCCTGCCTGTCTCCCTGCATCCATTCCTTTCTCCAGCGCCCAAACACCGGACACAGCCAGACGTGGAGCAGTTCTGACTGGATGACCTTTCCAGCTGCCGGATGCAGCCCCGCGGCCAGGTCACGGCTGAAGAAGATGTGAAATTTACATTTTGATCTGCTGTGCAGCGCGTATGAATCTTCCAGACAGGGAGGAGGGGGTCTGGAGCACGGCGATGGTGGGGGGGGGGGGGAACAACTTCACCATTTAAGTGCAAATTCCAAATGTGGTTTTCTTGGCCAATCCAAATGGGGCTAAAGAGGTAAGCGGGAGAACTAAGGATACCCGCCATAGTCCAGCCCCCAATTCCCACTCTTTTTTATTCCTTCTTCCTCCCTGTGACTTTGAGGACTTGTCGGGAAGTGGCACCGGCCGCATGACGGACCTATGCGGCCGTCCGTCGGTAACCGTGGAGTCCAATTAGAGGCGGGGAGCTGCCTAAGGTGACAGCACTGTCAGATTAGCCGGGAGGACAATTATCCACATGCCAGTGATCGTCCTGAGCCTCGGGCTGCGGTGCCACTCCGATCACACCCACCTACCTGGCCAGCCAGTGTCCAGCAGTCCAGCAGCAGGATGAGGTAACTGAGCGCATGGTGTGAGTCTCTGTGCCCTCCCCCCCCGCAAATTACAACCCCCCAGAATTAAGAGCTTCTTCAAAGGAATACTTACCCATGAAGGATAGAGTGCGGGAAATATGCACCACCATTCTTGGTCATGACAGGCTCTAGCCCCCCCACGAGCTTTTTGAGGACCAATATTTGGGGCTAGTTGTACGGGAGCAGTAAACAACTGGAATGTTAGTGAAAATTGAAATATTTAAACAATACTGCAACGTGAACGCTAATGCTGCTCAGAGCTAACAACATAAACGTTATTAGCAGCTAACCGGGTTAACGATACTAACAGCTAGTGATGCTAATGTTATTAATGGTTAACAATTCAAAAGCTGATAACAGCTGACGTTTGCCCTGATAGGTACAGTAATAATGCTGACATTACTAACAGCCCACAGCGCTAATGTTATTAATAGCTAACAACACTAAAGATACTAACGGCTAACATTGCTAACATTAGCCGTGAATGGACCCAGCTGCAGAACCGGTAACCAGGCCTGGCTGTGCGCCTCACCTGGCAGACCTGGGCTAATTACTGTCAGCCGCAGCCGAGTGACGGAGGCTGGGGGTTTGTTGGGGCAGGGATAACAGGTTCCTAGACCTCTCCTGCTGATATAGCTGGACATTATCCAGCCCAGAAGTGTTCAGTCCAGCAGAGTTTGCTAGCCATCTTTTTGGTAAAACATGAACATGCCATGAGCCAAATCAGCTGACAGGATTTGCAACTGGACTGGGGGGGGTGGAGGGGGGGGGGAGTGTATAGCATTAAGGGAAGATGTGGGCTGACATGGGAGCAAATGAGTTGCTATTGTTCTATTTAAAATGAACCCCATGCCGCCCCCCCCCCCAACCTGAGGTTTTTATCAAGCCCTTCAGAGAATCACTGAATCGGTGAGATGCATTGACGCTATAACAGGGGGCAGTGTGTTGCATAACTGCCTCTGACAATATTTAGACGGTTTTATTATTCAAATTATAGCTGCTTAATTCTGCTCGCCCACGATGGAAAGCCCCCCCCCCAATACACCCCCGGCTGCAGGAGTCCACCCTTAGCTGCCTTATTAGCGCTTATCAGACAGAAATGTGGCATTTATATAGAGATGCTCGCTGGTTCAAGCGGCATGGCCACCCGTTTCGGGGTCATTAAAGATGCCCACAGGCGGCTGGGGATCTGCCACATGGTCGGAACACGTGTTCCCATAACGTGGCTTTCCTCATGAACACTGGAAAACAGGAAGTCTGAGGATCAGGAGCGAAGCAGCAAAGCGGTCAGAGCAGAATCCCGCGGGCCACTCTTACAGGTTCCAGCTTTCATTCCGTGTTCTGGAGCGAGACGTCCAGGCTGACCTCCCAGGTGGACAGCCCCAGGCCTTGTCTTTCTTGCACAGCGGGAACATGATATCCGTTTCCCGGTTTAGAGCGCAAGTCCAAAGCAGCAGATCCCAGAGCGACCCATTTCAGATGCTGGGCAGCTGCTCACCTTGCCGGAGTGCTGAGCGTTTGGGACGGTGCTCTGGAGCCCCGGAAACCAGCAAGGAGGCTGTATCCGTGTAACTGAAAGGAAAATGTGGCGGCCGGCGAGCCAACACTGGATCGGCACTGAAGTGAGGAAGCCAGCTGGGAGGCGTGGCTATAATATAAAGCACAGTCTGACACTGTCAGACTAACGTGTGATAAAACAAGAATGGCTAACATAGAAGCTGCTAGAGCATAGGGCTAATTAACACTCTGAGGTGTTCCTGGCTGTCCCAGGCCTGGAAACACGCTCGTCTTCCCATTGCAGACCTGGATTAGGTTGTTTTTCCATGCAGGAATGCTGACAAGCGGGATGGATTTGCCTCAGATCAGGATGCACCGACAGAAGCTGCTTCCCTCAACACACTGGTTTATTGAGCCCAAACAAATGTTCAGGTGAACGATTCCAAAAAGGTCAATCGGCATTGGAACACAATAGCCCAGAGCCCGGCCCGGGGGGGGGGGGGGGGGGGGGGGGGGGGGGGGGGGGGGGGG
>JABFEA020000002.1:28254374-28275382 GCA_019775915.2 Cyphomyrus plagiostoma
CCGGTGCAGAGCAATGTAGTAGGGGAGAGTATAACACAGTAATCCGGTGCAGAGCAATGTAGTAGGGGAGAGTATAACACAGTAATCCGGTGCAGAGCAATGTAGTAGGGGAGAGTATAATACAGTAAAACATTGCTAGAGGCCCCTTCATCACCATGCAGTCAGTAAGAGGTCAGAAGAGCAAAGAGTGCCCCGTAGAGGAGAACATCAGTGGGCAGACCAGAGGGCCCGAAAGCACGTAAAACCCTATAAAGCCAATCAGCGAGGCAGTCCACGGGAAAGACGGGCCCATTTGGCAATTATAGGCTAATTATTCCGTCTGGGCAAATTGAAACACAGCAGTCACAAGCGGCTCATTCCTGGATGGCGACCCGCTCCGCAGATGTTACGGCGGTTATCAGCCTCCTGCGTAATTACGAGTGGCTCTTCATCACGCTCCTGCCCGGACCATTAGCCGTCTCTGGGCCGGCTGCGTGTCGCCATGGCGCACACCGACGAGGGAGGGGGATAGGGTGCACACTCTCCTCCAGATAACCGGCAGCCATCAGAGTAGCATTAACCGCCTGTCACTGGGGCTAATGAATGCTGTTCTCCAGCTATTTACAAATGTTTTTTTGCCACGCTGAAATATTGCTTTTTCATGTTTATTTTCTCATCATATGGAAGCCGGTGCCGTGCTGGAAGACCCCCACCATTCGCATTTTATTCAAAAACAGAATATATGAGGTTGAAAAAAAAACCTTGTAGCCACAAGAGGGAAGTCTGAGTGAGGAATGCAGCCCGGCTCACCATTCGGGGGAACTTTCCAGCACATAGAATCTCCTATATCTGGGTCAGCACCTCGGTCACATAGACACACTTTCATCCTCGTGAGGACTTCCAGATGACGCGGTGCGTGGCACCAAGCCACACCCCCACAGATCTCGAACGCAGGTGACAACCAGTAACAAACGGAAAGTTTGGCCGCCTTCGCTTCTATTTTTATTTGCAACTTTTGAAAGGTCTCAGGAGCACTGGTTTGCAGGGATGGTTTCTCCCTTTTGTCCCTATGAAGGCAGGGACACCTGCACATAACACACAGACAGAGACACACACGTGACAGACTCCACCCACCTACACCTTGGCCCCACCCACCCCATTTGCGTCACCAAAAACAGGCACATACATACGGATCATGGATCACAGCCCAAAACAAACTGAAAGGATAGATTAAGCCCACTCGGGCCTTCCAAGAGGACCAGGCCCTGCCTACCAGACACGCAGAGTATGGGCACAGGAGATGGAGCCGGCGTCACGCTCCGGAAAGGCTGGCTGGCAGGGCTGGGCCGGCCCGCGTCCACATACAGGCGCAGGCCGGTTACCTCCAGCGGGCCCTGAGTGTGGGCCTTGGCTGCTCTCCACGTGACCTGGCGCTTAAAGACCTGGCTCCATGCTGCCATGGCAGCCTCAGGCGAAGGTCCTTGCTTAAACAGCGCTCTCATAGTGACCATGCGGAGCTGACATGCAAAGCTTACACACTGCCACGCTGGGACTGAAGGCCCGCAGGTTTCAGCTGCCTTTTAAGCGGCACTGGACTGGACACAGAATGGCAGAGGGGCTGACCTACTCTCCAAATAACTCATTTACTAAAAGAAATGGGAACAGGCATAAGGACAGGCAGCCCAGCGGCCATAAGGACCCCTAACAGAAAGGAAGGCGTGCTGCAGAGGGTGTGTGCGCCCCCCGCCCTCTGGACTGGGCCCACACGGGCTAGGACACGACCTCAGGCTTCCAGAAGGTCAAGGACATGGGTGCGGTGAGAAAATGGTAGCTTTACTATGCATAGAATACATCAAAGTCAGCCATTTTACACATAAAAGGTGATATGTAAAGATGTGTAAAGATATAGCCATCTATAAATAAATTTCTGTAATTAAGTGTGAATTTTCTCCCTGATAAATTTCCCTTGCGGTAAAACAAGGTTAAATGTGAAGTATACTAAGTAAAACTGCTGTTGGGTACCATCACCGTGTCTGTGCAGAGTGGCAGAGCCTGAATCACGCTGACCTCCATCATGGCGGGAGACAGTCGTCCCAAACCAGATCATACTGGGGGTGGAATGCTTCACCTGAGACTATGAGGCCAATCCTGATTTCAGCTTGCCCTCCACACCCCCAAGGACAGAAGGGGCGACACCGGACAAGCAGAATGACGGGGAAAAGCGTCAGCATCAGTTCTCCAGTCTCTCTAAGAAACACCGAAGCCAGCGGCTGTTTACCAGCCCGACACACTGCGCGTCCATGAAACGGCCATTACCGCCGGCCTCCAGGAGCCGCTCCAGAAGCGTTTACTCTCCGCAGCTTTCGCAGAAGCAGGCTCCCCATCTGCATGGTCCGCGGTGCCACAGAACGGCTGTCGGCCGTGAAGAATCCCGCTCCCACTTCGGCAGTGCATCCCTCCGAGGCCCAGCTCCGGGGGGCCTCCGCCATAGCATCTGGCAGAAGATGGCTTCATCAGCGCGATCACAGCGGCGGATGGATCCAGGGTAACATGGCGCTGGGTGGGAGGCCGGCCATCAGTCATAGTGCTGGCATGTCGTGTGATATGTTGACGGGGTCAGAGCCCTGCCCCCTTTTGGCACACTGGCCCGTGTTCCTGGAAGATCCGACCGGTGGAATGTATGCAGATGGCCCGGGGACCGGGCCTTGAAGACAAAATGCTGCAGAGCCAACTGCACAGAGGTAGGGGAGGCGAGCACAGGGGGCTCTCGTTGGTTCCGTTCCATGGGTGAAAATGGGCTGAACATATTCACCTTCGTAGCCCCGTCATGGGAGTGGGGGGGGGGGTTCTGAGTCGTAATGAATGACGCCGCACCTGCCAGAGGAGGCAGAGACACTAAGGCACCACCATCACGGCTCGTGCTGAAGCTCCATATAGCAACTGAGTGAGGTTGTGTGTGTGTGTGGGGGGGGGGGGGGACGCGATCCCCCGCCGCTCCCGCCGTCTGCCGGGCTGCGGCGGTTTGGCGGCCGAGCCTCCATACGGGCTGGGAGGATGCGGCATATGCCACTTTGTCAGTAGCTGTCTGCACACACGTGTAAGTGACATGGATCGCACACGCTAACCACATGCCAGAGCCCATGGCACCCAGCCCGCCGGCCGCGGCTTAAATCCGGGAGCCTCCCGACGAACTGTGAGGGATGTGAGTCCAAGTCGAGTGTGATTACCTCCCCCACCGGCGCAAAAAGAAGAAACACAGGCAGCAGCATCATGTCCTCTACAGCGTGTTGACACAGTGCTACACTGCGTAACATACATTGAACATGCATGTCAAGCCACACATGCTGAAAAACTGTTAACAGCTAAACATGTTTGCTGTTTGACATGCTTACCCCAAAGACGCACACACATGTTTGTATTCATATCTTTGTGGAGCTTCTGCATTCATTTCTATGGTAAAAACTCTAATCCCAACAATGACGACCAGAACCCTAACCATGTTGTATAAAATACAAGACTTCTTTGATTCATTGTTAGATTTTAATTGCAGCGCCAGATTTTCATAAAACTGATTTTCCCCTTGTACGAACTAAAAAATGGTCCCCACAAAGTCAAAATAGCAGATTGTAGGGACATTTGGACCCCACAATGTAAAGTATATCTGATGCACACACACACACACACATTAGCTGATTCACAGTGCCCTCTCCTCCCACCCCCCTTACTGGCATCCAGGCACATGTTAGCAGCGGATAACCCCCCCACCGGGTCGTTACCGGTCCCCTTTTGCCCTCGCCCTGCAACCATCCCCCCCCACACGCGCCTGTGGCACCCCGCCATTCCAGGCACCCAAAGGTAGCATCAGCCGCATGGCTAAACGAACAATAACGAGCCAATAGATGATAATGAGGGGAGGCCTTGGCTCCGCCTAACGATGCCCTGCCTGGGAGGGGGGGGTGGGGTGTGGGGGACTCCACTCCTGCGGCCTGAATGAAAAGGTTATCTCAGCCAATGATATATAAATAAAAAAAAACGGCAAAGGCAAAGGAGGGGCGGGTGGGTGGAGGAGCAGGAGCCTGATTTAGCACCAAGGAAGGGGGCGGCTTGTCCCTGGCTGGCTGGTTTTACAGCTGTCACTTTACAGCGGTGCCACGGATTACCTGCGAGCACGGGGGCGCCGTGGAGTCAGCCTGACAGCTGAGGCTTAACAGCCACACCGATTAGCATGGCAACAGGCTAGTGGGGCACGCCACGAGCACGCACACACACACACACACGCATGTACACACACTCACACACACACACACGCATGTACACACACTCACACACACACACACGCACACACACACACACACACACACGTATGTACACACACAAAAATACACAAATGCATGGACACACACGCATGCATGTACACATACAAATCCACATACACACGCAAACGAACACACACTTGCACATACTGGCGCGCACATGAACTTGCTTCTGCCGTCGCCACGGCTCTCTCAAATGTCCAGAAGTGTCCCAAATTAATATTGCGGGCGGGCAGCAAATTCGCAGAACGACTGGGAATTCATCCGAGTAACAGAGTTTTACAGTGTCCTGCCCTGCCCCCCCCCCCTCCCCGACTCCACAGTACATAAATTGAATGCGACTTTCTTGAAATTACCTAGAAACAGCTGTAACAGTGCACCCCCCCCCCCTAAATGCTGTAATGCAATTACACAGTGCTGCTCCGGTGCAGTGGCAGTCGATATATCGGCTCAGGCTTTGACACGTCAGCAAAGTGAAGCTCCCCACCCACAGATGACGAGCACCCATCTACAGAACATCACACGCGGGCCCACACATCACCACACACGGCCCGGCGGCTGTGGCGGCCGTCTCTGCTGCGAGCTGTCAGCGAACTGCTCCTCTGCGGCACTGGGCCAGCCCGCCATGCTGCTTACAGGCGCCGCTGGTGCCTGCCATCATAACGGACTATGACGGAACCGGTGCGATGGCAAGACACGCCACCTATGGGCCAGGTGCAGGAACTGGCTTTCGCACAGTATTGATTGCTTATTGTCCCTGTTTATTGGCATGTGCAAACCTCGCTCACGCCCCCACCCAAGTGACCGAGTGCAAAACGTGAACAAAAGCGCCCCCTCTTGGTGGGACTTAACAACACTGTTTCTCCCCACACTCACCGACAGACATGACATCTCAGGCCATTCCCATTAAAAGGCGTCAGAACACCATGCCGACAATTATGCTGGAAAGCCACAGTTTTGGGAGCAAGCGCCTTCGACGGGGCCATGCTAATCAGCCAGACCTCCAGGGGGCGCTGTAGACAGATTACCCTGATGGGAAGGGCCTGGAAGGCAGGACAGGAAGAGTGATCTCAAAGAGCATCCGCAAACAAAACAGTGTGCACACAAACACCCACACAATATACATAAAACATGTATGAACAGCACACAGCAAACACACAGATAACACAGAAAGCATGATCGCAGATGTCACACACGCAAATGCCAAACTAGTCAATGACGATGGCGTCTGACCCAGCCACACACGCCGGCTGAGTCATCCGCATCGCTCGCTAAATATTTTGGACTGGACTGCGGGTAGCGGCTGACATTTTAACATCGATTCATGCTCTGAAAGATGCCAGCATGACTATTGTACTACTCGTGTGTCCTGTAAAATGGCTGAGGGGTTACAGAAATAAATATTACTCATTTTATCCTTGACTCGCTCCCCTCAAATCTCCCATGTTGTGCAGACAGAAAATAATTGAGAAATTACGCAAATGTGGCCCAAATCTCTAAGCGGAGACCTTTTTCCCCAGCCTTTTTTTTATCACCAGATATACAGATGAAGTGACTATTTCTCAGAAACCAAGTAATTCCAAATATTAATTATTATTCGACGATAAGGTTAAATTTAAAATATGGCATCTTGGTGTCGTGATCCACATAGTCTCTCTGGGTTTGAAGCTTGTGAATTAAATTTAATTTGACATTCAAAGAGGAAACGCAGCCTTGCAGCCAAAATACAGAATATGCCACTTTAGGGCGCTTTTCTCTCCAGTTTCTGCCCGATCAGGCTGACCCCTGGAAGGCTGATACTAACGTGAATAACATGGCGGCTAATAGCGGGTGTCGCTAATGTAGTCAGAGGAATGTAGCCAGCATATGCTCCAGCCTCCACTCACTTTGCCAGGATGAAAAACGCAACATTGCGGCTAACATAGAGAAGATGCGGTTTCTGGATGCTTTTATTCCTGATTCTTGCCTGGTCAGGCCGACCTGTAAAAGGTTGACGCTAATGCTAGTAATACCACAGCTAATAGCGTGTGTCGCTAATGCAGCCAGAGGAATGTAGCCAGCATATGCTCCAGCCTCCACTCGCTTTGCCAGGACGGTTTGCGGCTCTCTCCGTGTGAGCGGGCCGCCCACCGCCGTCTGTGCGGCGCGAGAGACACTGGCTCTGCTGGCCGACTGCGTAATCGCTGACGGAAAGTCATCCTATTCTGCTGGCTGCGAGAACTTACAGAATGTTTGAACGGTCGCTGCCTTGGCATTTAATTAATGAGGAATACTGACCATTAGCATACCATCCATCCATCCATTTACCCATCCATCCATCTTCTAACCACTTACCCCAGTCAGGTTCATGGGAAGCCTGGACCCTATCCCAGGCAGCACAGGAAACAAGGTTGCCAATGTGTAGCAGGACACACACACTAAATCACCCACTACCGGCAATTTAGCGACACAGGTTCGCATAACTCCATGTCTTTGCATTGTAGAAGAAAGAAAACCCCGAGCGCAGAAGTTCGTTATTGTGCTGATCACCAAAACAGTGTTTAAAAGCAGCTCTTTAAGCAGCATTTGTACAGCTGTCTCCCCCTGGCTCTTTCACACTTGTTACTTGGCTCCTTCATAGCTGTTAGCTTGTACATCATTTTGGACAAAAGAGTCTGTCAATAAACAAATGTGAAAGTAAAAATCAAAACCCTCCTGTCTAGAGCAGAAGCGTGTCCCTTCCTCACGTCCTTCCACCCATCCTTAATAATCCCTGAAATAATGATACAGCTTTTTTGACATTCAGATACTTAAGACAGTGGAACAGCATCGTCTGTCATGAATCTAACCGACTTCGTGAATCTGACGGCACCACCAGCTCACGAGATCGCATCATGGTCACTGGTTAAGGTTAAATCTCTCGCCATGATATTTCTTTGACGCACTGATACTATGCCTCCGTAAGGAATGGATGTTGTTCAGTGTATTTTTTTTTTGTCTTGTCAGTGTTAATTAGCTCTCTGACTGTCTGCTTGTACGAACACAGAGCACCACCGTCGTCAAAAATAAAATCTGACAACACCCCACAGTCCTTAGATCATGCACAGCTCGGAGAAAATACCGGTATAGCCCAAAATGGCAGGAACAAGCATGAACATCTGGATGACAGAGGTCAAAATGAACTAAAATCTGGAAGTAGGAAGTTAAAAGCAAAACATTGGAGGATACTGCTCATCATACAGTACCTGAATTAATTAGCCTGTATTAACCTTAGATGTGGAGCCTATGAGTTCAGCGCCTGGTTAAAATACATGGCAGGAAGACCAGCAAAACAGTTTAACTAGACGAGATATAATCACAAAACTGACTGATAAGTGTTTGGCAAAAACAATGGTATTTTGGAGCACGCTACCCAGAGCGGCTGCCTGTCGCCTACCAAATGCAGAGATCTTCCTACTCATCTTGGATGGCAAAGGCAAGGTGTCGTGTGCACACTCGATTCGGATGTGATATTATGGTCTGTTAAATAGGACAGTCGCTTGGCTTTCTCAGTGCTGTTGGTTTCTCCTCTCCGAGGCTGAGCTCTTCTTATCACTGACTGAATCCTCCAGCTCCTCCACAGCAGCTCTCCTACACGATGGCCGGCGCCAGATTGATTCTGGAGTACGGTGGTCAGAATAAGATCAATCAGGTCTCAAGTGTGCCAGGATTTCTAGTTAAATCCTTCTGGTGGCTTCATGCCTGGACAGGGGAGCAAGTAAAGAAAGAAGCAGAAGCCACAGTATCGTACTGTAGACACTACTGCTGTGGAATAAGGGGATCCCTTTAAATGAAAACGGATACCTATTAAGTTGATTAGAATGAACTTCCAGGACACTTAAGCCCTATTCACACATGGTAAATGCATCTTGGAACCACAAGTATACAGTGAGACACATCTGCACCCAGTCCTGCATCTATGATGCCTCTCCAATTTGTCCAGCTCTTCATTTGTGTTCAGGTTTTGTTACTGCTCCGCATACAGCTATTGTAAATATCTTGTCAGGGGTGCATCAGGATGGACTAACGTTTACACTGCAAAAGACATGTGGTCAAATGCGTAGCAGACCTCATCGGCCAGTGGTTTGACTGATCGGATCGCAGTGAGTCTTGGTGGCCATTTACACTTGTTTTTAACCCTGGCAACTTCAGATCCAGTCTTCCCAGGTGCATTTTAAAACCAAGTGTACACAGGGCCCTAAATCTCCTACAAATGTTTTAAACACAAGTATCAGGTAGAAAAGGGTGACTTTATGGAACTGTTCTTGAATTGTTCTCCAACTGTTATCAATCTCCCTGGGTGTGTGTGGGGGGTGTAAAATGGCATCAGCTTGCTTTGATTGGTCCATGATTTTAAGTGACATTTGACCGATAATAATTAGGGGATTACTTTGCGCTCGTCTATGGCTCCAAAACAAACTGAGTTTAAACCACCTTTAAGTTACAGGCAAGTGATACCACCCTGGCACAGGGGACATATAGGTGATGCCATTTAAGGGTGTGTGTCATTACCAGAACTCAGAGTGCTCACTTAAATCTTACATATCGACTTTCACAGCCAGCACAGGCTTCTTACAGTAGCAGGATGGTCCCTGAGAGAGCACAGCACCGGAGGCACATGACCAATGAGAACCAGAGATGCTGACCGAAGGGACAATCCAGAATGAGGTACAAAAAAATCATAGTGAAGTTTAGAGGACCAGAAAACCACAGAGGAAACAGTACATGGGAACCAAGAAATGAGGTTGAAACAAAAACATGACCACAAAAAACATAAAAACATACCAATTGCCTGGAACATCAACTGTGGAATTACAGTTAATAAAGATCACGGATACAGAAACAAGATTTTGGTAACCAGAACCATGACCCTCGAGCCAAAATGCCAGCTGACTGAAACGCGAAACGAGATGCCAACTGACTAAAACCATGAAGCCAAAATGCCAGCGGACCAGAAAGCACGAGACTTAAGCCAAAACGCGAGCTGGACTAAAACCGTGAAAATCAAGCCAAGATGCCAGCTGACCAAAATCAAGAAACTCCAGATAAATTGCCAGGGACCAGAATCATAAAACAAAAAGCTAACTGACTGAAACCATGAAACTCAAGCCAGGATGCCAGCTGACTAAAAATTTTGTTCACCAGACACAGGATGTCTGGTGAACAAAACCATGCCACTCAAGCCAGGGAGCAGACTAACCACAAACACCAGTCCCGTTGAAATGTGACTGCTAGCTGCTTACTTAATGTATGTCAGCAGCATTGCATGTCTAGCAGTATCTCAGTATTATTTTTATTGTTCTTGTTTAATCTTCAAACTGGTTAATGGAGAAACGTCAACTAAGCTTCCAACTAAAACTTCACATGAAGTGATCCTTGCACGATGACGGTGACTCTTGTCACTACTAAAAAAAAAAAGTATTTATGCAAACTAAGGAAATGCAGGGTCTAAATAAAACAAGAAAACAAAATGAAGATGCCATAAGTATCTGATCTGCTTTAAGTCAAAGATTGGCAGCAGGTATTTCCCTGTCCCTTTACTGGAAATTCCCCTTTAGACATCCTGCATTTTATTGTTGCCCCCTCCCCAAATACTGCAACCCCGAGCAAAAACCAAAAATAAAATTCCGAACAAACCACTTCTCGAAAAAGCTAGTCTCAGGAACAGAGTGAGCACTGAGCCTTACGCTTAAAACCAAGAACGCCAGTGTCCAGTTTAAATGGAGCAGAATCATGGCAACTGTCCTCAGGTACCTGATTAGAAGGCAGCACTGGTATGAAACCATCCAGGCAAAGGGGGGTGTGACACATTTATGGCATGTGACAGTAAAAATACTCATTCATCGGACCTCAATAAAAAATGAAAACCCAGCTTTCATAAATTCTGCAACTCTGCTTTGTCCATATGTCTTATTAATATATCATAATTATGTATGATGTATATGATTCTGTCCCTTACTGGGGGCTAATCTGATTCATGTTTATAGACAGTTTGTCTAATTAATGGTCCGTTTCAGTCCACATTACCGCGCACTCTGCTCTACTTCCAGATGTGAGACCTCCGCGGGGCCGAGCCAGAAATCGTTGGCCAGAGAAACTCGGCACCGTGTTCATAACAACGGAGGCCCGACAAATCATTAAAGAAGGGGGCCGGCTACTCGCGGTGAAATACACTCATAAGCTGGCGGCAGGCACGGCCACACGGCCATGGCGGCAGGGGGGGGGGATCGATACGGGCATGACGTTTTAAAGGCAGAGCTACCTGGGCGTCTGTCTGCCTTTGCTCGAGGGCCACCCATTAAGAGGCTAACACTGAGCACAGCTCTCCCACCACCAGGCCATCGGAGGGCGTAGTGGAACCCTGCAAAAGCCACAATTCACCCCCGATTCGGGTTCTGGGCCGTTCGGCGCTGAGACACGTGTCCCCCGCCCCCGCAGCTCAAAGAGGGCTGGCTGTCGTCCTCATGCTACCCGCACCTAGAGCGCCCCTGTTGGCGGCTGTTTGCATTACCGGGTTCGGCTCACTCGCAATATCACTCTACCTGCATTTGCTTTTCTGGGCTTCACTTCTTTTCTACTTAAATTCTTGTTGTTTAATCTGCAGCAGATTTAGGAGCCCGTTCGAGAGGAAATGACTGCGCTAATGTGTAACTCGCTTTAATACCACGGCAGACGGGATTAAGAGAATCCTCCAAACTGTCTTCCTCCCTCTTTGAACAATAGCTCTCCTCACCGCGCTGCTCCAGAGAGCTGCTGATTTACGCCACAGTGCCAGTGGCCCCCACACGGCCCAAACATCTATTAAAAAAAGAACTGCGCACTAAATAACACCCCCCCACCCCCGCCCTTTTAAATACTCGTCCTCTGTTCCTGCCACCCCCCCCCCCCAATGTGCTGGCTATTTAAATGCTAAGTAGCCGCTCCCCCTGGATTCCTAACCCCCTAACCGACGACGGCAGTGGTGTGCTTCAGCCGCGGATTTGCACTTGTAAAACTTAATTATATATGTCTCCTTATAATATTCATGCCGACTCTGCCATTGAGCCAGCAGCTAATGCTTTTACCGCCTCGGAAAAAAAAAAGAAATAAAGGAACCCCTCAGCAGTTTGCCCCTGATTCATGTTTACATAAACAGACTCGCCGCGACGTCCATCCACCTGCTCCCGGCGCACTGTGCTGGTCGCGCGCGGCAATGCGCCGTCGCACGGGCCCGGGCGCCGCTTCCCATTAACGTGCGATAAAAGGCGCCGGAGGGCAGCTCGTTTAGCGCGGCGTTTGGCCGACAACAATAAAACCGGGGGGGGGGCTCCTTTCGGCGTCATAAATTAGAATTTGGGGCTGCGGACCCCTGGTCGAAAAGTAAAATGTTTATGATGAGCGGCCCGACGGAGACAAATGGGCCCAGTGGAGGCGAGGCCATTCTCACTCCGCCATCCGCACCTCCATCTATTTTCATTTAGCTGCTGATATTGTTGGAGTCTCTGTGGAGACTCCTGCTACTCATCCCCCGAGGACACGGCCGGCTAAACTTCCACCATTTGTTTTCCAACATGGTCCTCAGAAAATGCACCCCCCCCCCACACACACACACACACACACACACACACACACCCCTTATGTAACCAGCGTTTAGGGTTTTATTCTCTCAGCAACCCCCCTTCCCCCCCCAAAAAAAAAAAAACCCAGCCAAGCAGAAAGTAATGGAAGAGGGAATTTTTTAGCAAACCCCCCATATGACCCGGAGCCTGGACACTGCTAGAAGGTCAATGCCGACATGCTGTAATTTCCAATCTTCCCGCTGAGGTCCGACACTTTAAACCGGCCGGCGTCTGATCCATTTAACACCCCCGGAAATGGCGTTGGAGAATAAGCATGGGAGAGTTTTGAAGAGATCATCAGGCCTACAGGCCTCGGATGTTGGCCTGCCTCTCCTGCACAATCACTTTTGCCCAGTGTGCAGCAGACTGCTGGGCTTGGGGTGGGGGGGGGGCACTATATCATAAAAATAAATAAGCAACATGAATAAAAGGGGAGCTGACGGGTGCCCCGAATGCAGCACAGCAGTGAAGAGAGCACGGCCAGAGCAGAGCTGGCGTGTCACGGATAACGGCGGGGGGGGGGGGGCTTCCTCCCGGCTCCGGGTCCCAATGACAAAGCCACCTTTTCACGCCCAGAGTAATGAGTCTCCGAAATTCCACCTACAAACGTGGTGACACTTTGTAATATCCTTCCCAGTCTTTTTAATCAGGTCCCTGTTTCAGAGAGTCTTCAGATACAATAGGTGGGTACACAGACACACACACACACACACAGACACATATGCTGAAACACACACACAGCCAGACATGCTCCAACGCACACATTCTCCAAAACCAGTGTGAATGCACATACAGACACATGGGGACAGGAACGCTCCTTGAAAATCACACACACACACACACTACATCCCTCTCTCCCCTGCATCCATCGGCCTTAAATGAATAACTCTACTGTGGTCTACAGTGCGCTTGACATTTGACTGCCTGCTAAATGTTGAGAAGGACTCGGGTAATTCAGGTGATGGTGCTCTGTCAGAAATTACCCCCATCCCCCCCCCCCCCGGTCCCCCCGACACACACACACACACACCTTCTGCAATCAGGATATATAAAGGTTCAAATAGCTACAGACTAAAACGAAGCATTTATTAAGCACATTTACGGGAACAGGAGGACAGTGATGAGAAAGATGATAAAATGGGTGAATTCCGGGGCCTTCCAGTGGAGATCAATCCCATATGTTCCCGGAAATAGCGGTCCGCAGATATGTTATGGACATTGGATAATCAGATGCTGCAGCGAGTCCAGAGTGAACAAGACAAGCATGACCGATGCAAAAATAAAACATAATAATTACCTATGTGGTTTGCCATTTCTCCCCAAATTGTGCGCTTACACCGCATTTCCTCAACTGGCATTAAGGGAAATGGATGATGTTGATTGAAGCCAATTATATTAGAAAGTGGTAGGTCAAACGGCTAAGCCATCTAAACTGGAGGCTCAGTTCAAAGCGACCTTGGCTGCTCCGCATTACGATGCGGGACTGACAGCTGAGCCCCACGCAGTGTCCGCTTCCCGCACCCGGCAGCCCGCACCCGGCTCTGTTTATTTGCTTTATCCCCGGTTTAGCCGTACTTCCCCAAAAATAACACCGTATTGCTGCTGTTTCTGAGGTGGCAGGCGAACTCCTGCCTGCTAATCCCCATGTCCTGTAGTTCAATCCTCCGTAACATTTTCTCTATTGAAATGTTAAAAGCGCTCGCAAGAAAACACAGGAAGTTATTTTCGCGTGTGTCTGCGGAGGATTTGGGTCAGGAAGCGCAGTTATAACAAGGAACAACTGAAAAGCGGGGAAACTCAAGGCGCAAAACGGGCGCCGTCCTCATTTTCTCCTTCTCTACTTACTGGGGCAACGTGAAGTAACATCATGATAAAACCTCGGGGTTTGCAGTTCTCCTCCATTATTAACACCTGTGCTGCACACACTGGGATGTATTATTACTCAGGGTACATGTCATCCTACTCTCCTATTCCCAGAGTAGGCTAGTCAAGATGAGTAAAATGGTGATATCCAAGATGCTCTTGCCGTATGAAAGGCAAAGGAGGGTTTAATACCCGTAGTCTAACTCTTAATTTTATCCGTCATCAACCAACCTGGCTGCTTTCCCGTTTGATATGCGTTTTATTTAATTGCCTGTAAAGTACAGAGGATAGTACGTCTAATAATGGAATCGGTAAATAAACTACGTGATTACACACAGCAGCTATCTTGTGAAACTGCCGCCCAAAAATCAAGCGACAAACAACATGTGCGGGGGTGGGGGGTGCCAGGCATTAAGCCCCCCTCCATGCTGGAGCTCATTTATGCGCCCCTGGTAAGTTTTGCCCCCACGCTCATGCCAGCACCCACCCCCGGCGCTCTAAGGGACGACCACCGACGCTGGGAGTGACAGATGAAGCCCAGCTGGGGCTGATCTGCGGCGCTGAAGCTGCTCTACGATCCCGAATCTGGTCTGCGGTCCTGAAGACAATCCGCGGAGTTACCGGCTTCTGTAAAAGAGTGACCAGCCGTGCAAGCGCCACCGCAACCCGCCCCGACCAAGCCGGGGGGGATATCTCAGCAGCAAACTTCACCGCTAGATCCTGCCCGAAAACTCCTTTATTCCCTTTATAATAAAGCGAGGTCAGCGGCACATGTGTACACGCATAGCAGCACATGAAGGAGTCAGAAACGGGGATATTAAAACATTACATAACAACAGGCGACAGATTATACCTTAAAGCGGCAAATAAAAGCGGACGAATAAAACCCGTCGTTGTTATCTATATTATTTTTGCAGGTAGATATCAAAGTAGCTGTCCATTTTATTTCCAAAATACACCGTAATTCAGACGGTAAAGTTTTTTTTTTTATTTCGAAATAATAAATTCAAAGCTTCGCTTGACCTCACCTGCTTTTTTAATCTCTTTATCCGTCTTCCAAGCAGCTGTTCTCGGCGAGGTATTTCCACTTGTTTAAGTCTGCTTATTGAAGTTGCATGGCTTGAATCATCTCATTGTCCTCATTCATATGCTATATTTACAGAAAATATTGGCATTAAAAGATTATTACAGTGTCTATATTCAGTCAAACACGTGAGTAAATATTGATAAATATTTAAGGGTAATCCTTAGTAGCCAATCTCACGCAAACTGAGAAAATTAAGTGCAACTCATTGCTGAGTTACTTGAGCAGTTTTCCGTCCTTTCCTATAGTAGAGCCTCGGCTCCCCAAGTCTCTTTAGGTGGAAACGACTTCCATCTCCCCCAGTATTGCTTCACCCGGAGCCGCGGCGCCTTTCTCCCGCACTCTACACTTTCCCCACAGTAAAGCATCAGATTTGCGGAGCGGCGGCGGCAGCCCCGGGTCCTGGTCCCTTCCCGTTAAAGGCGCACGGTCAAGCCGCGCGACCCACAGGACCGGCCCCGGTTCACTGGGGGCCGATTTCAGGAGCACTAGTATTCTGCAAAAAGCTCGGCGGTGATGAACCAGAGTGGAGCCAAAGAGCGGTAAAGCGCTGTTTGCGAGGTTTATTCCTGAAAAAATAACATACAACACCTACCGCCTCCTTGTGGTGGCAAGAAAAGGCGAAGGATCCTAGATCTCGCAAGATCGAGGCGAAATCCACATCAAAAAATACATAACGACTAGAAAAAGTAAACATTTATCTAAATTTTATTCGATTACTTTTATTCACCAATTAATTCTGTTAATATTAAAATTACGTATTTAATAGACATATATACTATTTGTATTTGTTTATCACCGTCATAACTGAAACGTGTTAAAAATACCAAGGATAATCTATTCAGTATGCTATTATGTCATATATTTAAATGCTTATTTTTTTGGGCTTCGTTCAGAACTTTATAATTAGCAGTAAAAAGCAATAGATCAGCAGCACTAAAAAGCTTTTCTCCAGTATTTTACAGGGTAATTTAAACAGATTCAATGCTGGTATGTTTAAACCATCCCTGAACCGAAAATTAAGCAGATCTACTTTACAAGTGACTGTCATAAAGGCAATGACAACTTCTTCATCGCGGAATTTTAAAACCCATATTGCTAGGTTTGAGAAAATATGGTAACACTTCTAAATAATGACTCCCTGCAGCTAAGCAATCAGACGTGCAATCCTCGACAAGACTGACAAACTCTTATTTCGCAACATTGCTTCCACAATAGACTGAATACAAAACCAGTCTTTCGGGAATTGTTAGTTTATTTTGAACTCCTTTTCATTACATAATCCCCTATTAATATCTCCTGTTGGGTAATTATACATTTGATGGTCTGTCAGGAGAATTTCGACTCTTTACAGGCCTATTTAATGGTCAAACATACAGAGAAATGCACCCACAAAGTGTCACTCTCCGTGCCTCGACACCAGTGCAATGTCGCTTCATTTTCTCATTCTTCCAACCGCTGTACAGGAGCAACCTTTTAATTAAACTATTAATCTCAGAGAAAGTGAAAATGAATCCCGACGAGATGAGCTTGTTGCTTAAATTAAACCCTCCTCAAATGAGAAATATGATGAGTGACTTCTGAAAAGCGCCGTGTCAGAGGGCAGAGTGAGAGACAGGTTCCAGCGCATCGCAGCTGTGGGATTCATGGCACTATATGCGCTTTGGACTACGAACCGGAGTCCTGATGCCGACAACAGAACCACAATGACACTTTCATTTCGTTTCCGGAATTTCCTCTAACCTGGATTAAGACTCCACACGCATGTTAAACATATCTATTTATACCGCGCGTGCTTATTGTATGTGGAATGTGTCCGTATATAACATTTTACAGATGTAGTCGCGCAGCCAGTGTTACGATCGGCCGATTATTAAACAACCCGGGGGAGTCTCTGCCAAGCAGTACAAGAGCGCGTCGCGGATCATCCCGATTAAGGGTTTTTAAACGCGACGGCTCTAAAGGGCTATAATCAGTGCAGGCGTGTGTGTCTGTGTGGGTGCGCGTGTGTGTGTGTGAGTGAGAAAGAGAGAGAGAGAGAGAGAGAGAGAGAGAGAGAGATTGAGAGTACCCATAGACGTGGCTGTAGTACTGCCGATTTGATCCATTCGCAGGCACCGAAGAGTAAGTCCATTGACTCACTGCAGCCAAGAAACATAATGGCTTCGGGAAAAGGACTTGTTTATTCTCAAAAGAAAATATCAAGGGTGAAAGCGACTTGGCTGAAAACACTCTCATTAAATTATAGCCTGTCCTCCAAGGAGCAAAAGTGGTGCACCACTTGATAAAATGAATCTAATTTACCAGCAGTAATGAGTAGCCCAATTTCATCTTCATACAGGCCGTTGTTCATTTAGGCCGTGTTGTTAACTACAGAAACAGGGTGCATCCTCCTGTCACCTCCAGACAGCTGAGGCATTACCAGTTTAGTGTTTAGCGGTTGCCAAGCGTGGCCACAGACCACCAAGCACACCGACAGCGGGTACTAATGGAAGGCTGTCACTTTAATGATCACACAAAGGGCTCCTCCTGTTACCCAATGTATGCTACGTCTGCCAGAGTGGGGTGCTCTACTGGGCACCACGTACTGGCTTAAAACCATCCCCACTTAGAGTAGATGCAATACAAAAGGAAGACAAAAATAGACACAGGTCAATGAGTAATGAATGACACGAGGAGCTGACCAAAGAGGCGGGACTTCCTGTTTCAGGACGGCGACTTCTCTCCCAACCTGTTGTGTGGCACTCTGATGGCGACCGGATCGCGCTTCCACAGCGCACCAGCGGCTGTGCTGCCAGGTGTTTATGAGGCTCCCTTCCTGCGTCGGCTCCGTGTTTAGAAACGCGGCAGCTTGCGGTGGCGGGATGTGTGGGCCCCATGATAAGTGATGCATGCGTGCATTGAGCAAGTGAACGGCGCCCCCCGGATACATTATTCATCGTCCGTTGGAGTTTCATTTCAATGAACAGCTGTACTTAAGGAAGCTGTATTAACTCTAATCCCTCTCGCATCCGTCTGATCTAATCTCACTGCCTCTAATAGAAATCACAGAGCCAGCGCCAGCAAGCAGGGCATGGGGGGCACAATTACAAATCCCTCTCCTTTAAACAAGTTTATATGAATAACAATGTAATAATCCCCCCCACCGGCCCTCCCCTGGGGTCTCAGTGGGCTTTGACACGTGCATCATGCCAGCCGTGGTAATGCGGAAGATGACGGCTGCGGTATGTGGCCGTGGCACAGCCCTGCGGCACTATGCCCCCCCCGCCACCGTGTGACCGCGTTGTCGCATTAGAGAGACGTGCCTGTTTACCAAGCATCACAGCAAACTTATCGCTGCCATTTTTTAGCCCCCTCAACCCCCCCCCCTTTTTCCGCCTCCCCGTAGATAAGCGGCGGCCGATGGCTTCAATTTGCCGTCGGTTTGTTTGTTATCGAAAGGCTTTCTGTTGTAGAAACTGGACCCCGATGATTCCCAATCTCCGCATTTTCGCTCCATGCTGCCCGCAATGGCTGCTGCGTCTCAATCATTCCGCTCAAGCGGACCCGGGATGCAGCCTCTCTGAGCTGTAGGACGATTTGTCCCCTCTAACTCGTCGCCGCTGCGCTTCCGTGCTGCTCTCCTGGCTGGCATGCCGGTAATCCGGAACATACCGGAATCCTGCTGGGCATTGTGTGGGGACAGAACTATGCTGCTTTGCATAGGCTTAATGGCACAAACACAAACTGTTCACAATGGAATCTGCTACGTCACGGTGCTGGGAATTCCCGGAATTCCAAGTCTTCCACTGGCCCATCGATATGCAAGCTGTAGACATGTGATCACCTCGACCCAGACCTCCTAGCAGTCTCAGGGATGCTCTTCCCCATGTGACACTGTTACAGGCTTGGGTTGCTGCAGGGTTTGAGTCCCCGGCATACAGACTGTGCTGTGTGTGGTCCAGAGTTTCTCATTGTATCCATATTGACACCCCAAAGTGAGGCTCCTCTGAGAAAAATCTGAACTGATCAATTCATGAACTAATTGATCCAGCACAGGTCTGGACTGGGGCCTGTTTTTTTCCCATTACTGCATGGTGGTCAGGATGGAGCCACGTGCCAGATGAACCTCAGTGGCAGTGCCATCACAGAGGGCACCTTCATGTGGAGCATAGTGTCCACCGAGATATTACCTGAGGTTCACCTCCCACTCGTCAGAAAAGCAGCCTGTCTGCAAAGCGGCATTTCTTTGACAGGGGAGAGGCCACAGAGTCATGAGGGAAGACAAGGCCCTTCTGCAGTCAAAAAAGTCTCAAGGAGACGCCGGATGGGCTAAGGAACGAAAATATCCACACAAGAATTCCTCCTTTGTTTTTCCACAGTGTTGTTTAACTCGCTGAGCGATATTCCCGCTGCGGCAAGAAGTGCGATAAAAAGAAATTTCTCGGCGCCAAAACAATACAGACGACCCGTTAGATCTGCTGCAGATCATCGATGCGCCATATTTGCCATTCGGAGGAGCCGAACCCAGCTGTCTGACCCCAAAGGCACTTTGATTCGTGGTCTGCAAGAATCTCCACGCTTAATTGACTCGCCATATTTGCATATGGCTACCCGGCTGTGTGTGAAATGGCAGTTTTTTTCCCGCGTTCGATAATAACTGTGCTACAGAAAATCGTCTGACAGAACCGACATTGCGGGACACAGGAAGTATGAAGACCGGGGGAAGTCTGAGCAAGGGGACTGTCTATCCATCCATTTTCCATACCCGCTTGTCCTATCCAGGGTCGTGGGGGGTTGGAGCCTATCCCAGAAGCCACTGGCACCAGGCAGGGAATATCCTAGAATGGGGTGCCAACCCATCACAGAGCATGACCAAAACAATAAAATTACTTGCATCTTTAACAGTAAGAAAACCGAATATCAGTGGCTTTTGTCTTGTAATATAAAAAGAGCTTTCAGCAGCGGGCAGAAGCTGGAACGGGAGCTGAGAGTGACCCGACTTCATCGCATCCATGTAGAACGTGCCACCCTTTCATTAACCACAACAAAGCGGATTGGCACACGGTGCCCAGGACTGTTGGCGTGTACCGCCGTCCTCCGCAAAGCACCCGGCTCTGCCACCTGCTCTGCGGCCTCCTCACCGCCTATGTCAGTCACAACAGCAGCCAAAAACAGCAATATTACATAACTGTCTTTCCAGCTTGAGCTTCTCCAGTTCCATAAGAGAATACCTTCAGGTGGTGCCATGGCCAGTGCTGCCATCCAAGCTACTGCCTTCTGGTCACACATCCGGGCCGTCGATGAACACGCCACCTGCAGCCCTGTCCGAGTCACTGCCTTCAGCCATCTCCAGGTGGCTGGTGCTTGAAAAGCTGCATCATGGATGCAGAGAGAGAGAGAGACACCAGAATAGCTTGCTTCCCCCTACCCGGCCTTGAGGCTGTCTCTTCACAGAGGTATGACTCCGTTTAACACCTGGCAGCCTCTGCTCCTCACCTCCACGTGGAGCTCGTACTACAGCTTTCTGACATTATGGACATGTCCATGAAATGGGATAAATGGGCTTTCCCTCAAATCCCCACATGTCTGTCTTACCACACTCACCAGTTATGAGCACATGCAAAGCAAATAATACCAGCTGGTGATAAAATACTGCTACATCAAACAGCACCATTGCAAGACTACCACAACAGTATTCTTCTTTAATATACCATCTCTGATACTTCCATTTCTGTTATCGCTCCTGATGAGTATATTACCTCTAATACTTTGATACCTCTAATACTATTGAAATTACTATCACAGTACTACTCCAGGTGAAAATGCTATCACCTGTAATACTATTACTACTATTACTACTACTCCTGCTGCTATTACTACCACAATATTAAATTCTATCACCTCTAATACTACCACTTTCATTACTATCACAACATTACTCCTAATGAATATACTACTACTTGTAATACTACCATTACTCTTACAATACTGCTCCTAACAAAACCACATTACTACCTTTACTATTAACTTCCATCCATCCATCCATTTTCCAAACTGCTCATCCTACTGGGTTGCGGGGGGTCCAGAGCCTATTCCAGAAGCAACGGGCATGAGGCAGGGAACAACCCTGGATGGGGGGCCAGCCCATCGCAGGGCACACTCACACACCAG
>JABFEA020000002.1:28353073-28364325 GCA_019775915.2 Cyphomyrus plagiostoma
CCCAGGCGGAGACTCGAACCCGGGTCCCAGAGGTGTGAGGCAACAGTGCTAACCACAGCACCACCGTGCCGCCCCTGCATATAATATATAATTATTATTAATAATAATAATAATAATAATAATAATAATAATAATAATAATAATAATAATAATAATAATAATAAAAAATCAAGTTAAATGGTTCAAGTAGTGTATTGAAATGCAAGAATACTCACATTGTGCTTAATCAGTTTACTGTTGCACTTCATTACAGAATAAAGCATTCAACTAAAAGTATTTAATGGAATGTTTCTGGAAGAATGCCACATTCATTCATTAATAGTGCAGGTTCAATACTGAGCCACATTGGTTCAGCTTTATGCAGAGGAAATTTATTCTTAGTGCTGTGGAGCAGAGCAACTTCAAAGTGTTTAGTCTTCTACAAAAGAGGAAGTAGACAAAGAAAGAAGAATGATCCTTTTATTATTATTATTATTATTATTATTATTATTATTATTTTATTGACAATATTATGCATTATGGAAAATTAAAAACAAGTAGATTTGACAGACAACTCCAACAGAATTAACTTATTCTAGCTAGAAGCAGAAGTCTTTACAAACACCCATTGATCAACATCCCATCATCCTATGCCCTCTTAACTGCTGGTGATATCCATGTCCACACACCCTTTCAGTAGGGGTCAGCCTCCCATCTGCATTTCATATTATTCTGAAGGGCATATGAAGAGTGCACAACCTTATCCCAGATGATCTGGTGTGATGTGAAGAGTGCACAGACTGATCCCAGACAGTACGTTGTCATGTGAAGAGTGCACAGACTGATCCCAGACAGTCCATTGTGATGTGAAGAGTGCACAGACTGATCCCAGACAGTCCATTGTGATGTGAAGAGTGCACAGACTGATCCCAGACAGTCCGTTGTGATGTGAAGAGTGCACAGACTGATCCCAGACAGTCCATTGTGATGTGAAGAGTGCACAGACTCATGCCAGACTAGGGATGCAACGATTACAAATTTTGGTTGTATGATTACAGTCTGAGGAATAATCATGGTTATCACGATTATTATGCGTTCATTAGTTTCAAAACACTATTAAGAAAATCAGATGAAAACTTATATTTTAAGTGTTATTTATTGCTGCTCAATAACCAAATAATACAGGACAAAATAATAAAAAACAAACACTTGTTCACATTTCTCTCTTTGGACTTAAAAATAGGTGAAAAAAAGTTTTTGATTTAAACATAAGTTCCTGTTATGTGATTGGATGGTTACATGTCTGTGTCTCCTTATAGCCCCACTGGTCCACAGTATCAGTGCGTGGACACCAATAGTATTCTCTGAGTTCTTGCTATGCGTGTGTGGGGTTCGTCGAGGAATTTATCTTACTTATGCGTTACATTTACTTGAGCGTGCAAGGCTGGATGGTGATCCCACAGGTGCTGCATCAAATTAGATGTGTTGGATTTTCTAGCAGCAACCTTTTTACGGCAAGTTTTTGCAACATGGTGATCCGTCATCTTCAATGACGCCCTGCTCATTCTTTTTGTATCCAAAATGATCCCAAACTGCCGACTTCAGGCGCTTCTTTGGAGGAAAAAGAGTTTCGTTGCTAGATGCTTCAGCCATAGTTAATCAAGTGCGCGTGCGTATTAGCCTGGGTCTCTTATGAGCTGGGAACTTTAAACTAGCGCACAGTTGGCATACCTTTGGTCAGCTGCAGCAGTTTCGTTCGCAACAGAAATGCGGTGTTGAGAAGCCTTTTCGATTAATTAACCGTGACGAATTAAAGCGCAGTTAATATTGAAATCGCTTACTCGTTGCATCCCTACACCAGACAGTTCAATCCCTAATCAGGTGCCACATCAGTTGAAGGTGCAGAGGTTCAGACAAAATTAGTTCATACAGAACCACTGTTACTCTAGGTTAAATATTGTTTTTTTTTAAGGCCATATACAGTGAGGAGAGTTCATTGGTTACAATGGCACCTGTCAAGGCTGCCCTTATATTTGGCAAGTGAACAGTCAGTTCTTAAAGCTGAGATGTTGGAAGCAGGAAAGATTGGGAAGCATAAGGATCTGAGCGACTTTGACAAGGGCTGAACTGTGATGGCTAGATGACTGGGTCAGATCAATTCCAAAGTGGCAGATCTTGTGGGATATTCCCAGTATGCAGTGATCAGTACCTACCAAAAGTGATCCACAGAAGGCCAGTTGGTGATCATGGGCAGTCAAGGTTAATGCGGCCTGGCATACTGCAAAATTAGTTCAGAAATAGTTTAAGGTATATGAAAAATAGCTTGATGTGTTAACTTGGCCTCCAAATTCCCCAGATCTCAATCAAATCTGGCATCTGTGGTACCTGCTGGACAAGTCTGGTCCATGGGAGCCCCAGGGCTTCAAGATCTGCTGCTGATTTCTTAGTGCCAGATACCTCCGGACACCTTCAGAGGTCTTGTGGAGTCCATGCCTTGGATCAGAACTGTTTTTGCAGCATGTGGGGGACCTACGCAATAATGTGCATGCAGGTGTTTTAATATTACAGCTGATCGGTGTATGCATGTCTCAAAGAAGTGCATGACGGGCAATGCGAAAAGAAGCATTCTGACGCACCTGTGCAAATGGCAAATAAAGCTACATTTCACTCATTTATAAGGGGATTTTGATACAATGTAACAGAAAACTCAAAAATTCGCTGTTTAAATTCATCTGCTTAAAGACTCATATTTGAATAAATATCCTCAAGCGACATGAGCTTTTCCTATATAACTTCCACGACCCCTACCAAAATTAACAATGGAACGGCTCTCCATTCACACAAGTACTCCATTTGTTATTACTGTTATTGGGTAGCAATGCAAGGAGTCTTACGAAGGGCCATAGGCTGTAAGTGGTGTGCCTTGGGTCATTGCCCGCTTTATAGGAGATTTGGGTTTGAGTGTTGGCCATGACTTCCTTGCGGCAGAAGCGCAGTAATTGTTGTTTTTATTAATAGTGGTTATGGTAATGGTCAAAGAAATGAGGGTTTGAAACCAAAATGTGTCAGATTTCAACGTGCTGATGTTCACTGGCTGGTTTACCCTAATGGGAACTAAAGTAACCAATGAGAAGTAGGTTATTCCATCATGTGACTGACAATGCACAGACATCCCTCCCACCAGGCAACCACATTCCACTCTCAGGCCATGTTTGGAATGTCCACTTGTTCAGTCACTCACTGTATAGTGTTTTCTATGTGGGACACTCACTAGGGGATAAGGGCAGACAGATGTATTTTGGACACTAGACGGATGTTATGCTGCCAGATAACATGTGATGGATATTCGTAATTTTTATCTCTGTTGCTTAAACGCCAGGACGTAGAAATCAATGTAGCAGTAGCTCTGCCACTGTTGTTATAGGTCATGTGCAAGTATTTCATAAGTGAGCTACTTAACAGTGGTTAATGGTCATGGTTCAGACTGTGGTGCTATTAGGCAGTGATCTGTGTGGTGTAGCTAAGTTTTTCAAATCTGGTTCCGACACTCACATGACGCATAATGCTTTAAGTCAACCAATGTAGGGTACAGCTTCAATGCACTAGATTTTGGTGTGCTTTACAATGACTTTGTAGTGCACAATAATAGTGAATGATATGTAGAGTTGAGAATTTAAACGGCACTACAAATTGGCCGAATCAATCACGATATAGGGGATATTCCAAACACAGCCTCAGTTTGTGGTGTTTTAACAATCATAAAACTTCCTGAACAATGAAAACCTAGTTAAACAGGCTGTATCTACCCTAGCAATATTCAGTCAAACATCACACAGTAGTCACACTGACAGGGAGTTTTCTGGCTTTACAGTGTTGGCATGCGTCTCTCTCTGACTCTGGGTAGGAGGGAAACTTGGGTAGATGACGCTGCTAGCTGTAGACAGATGATAGCGCCTAGACTGATGAGGATGATGCTTGGAAATTCCTGGCTACTGGAGGTCATATAGCAAGTCCTGAATAATGGACACAAGTTCTTGAAAAGGTGGACGATCTTCCGGTTTCTGAAAGAGGGACATGAAACAGTCAAACAAGGAAGGATTCGATATGTGGTTCTATGAATGACTGACAGTGACTTACACGAGTAAGGGAGGAATTATTAAAATCACACACCTCATTCCAACAGGCTGCCATAATGCTGTACACTCTCTCATTAGCCAGTTGGGGGCGATAGAGACGAAGCCCACTGGAGAGTTTCTGTACTATCTCTGTGTTATTAAGGCGTTCATAAGGCATTTTGCCCAGGGTGTAGATTTCCCACATAAGAACTCCTAGTGAAGTAAAACACAAGCAAACAAAACATGCCTTATGAAGTGGGCTTAAGCAGCATTGCAAAAACCAGGTACAGTTGTTCAGTTCATCTTTAGCAGGGCTGAACTGTCCTCCCATGATGCTGTAATTTTTGGTGCATTTAATAATCGATATGCATAAAAAAAACGTAATCTGAAAATTAAATGCTGTTTAAAGCAATAAATATGCATTGTGAGGTAACCGAAAAGTATTGTGAGATCTTGCAAAAGTATTATAAGATATTGCTGAAGTTTTATTAGATGATGCAAAAATGTTACTTGATCTCGCCAAGGACTATTTATTTTAATGTCAATATAATTTTTTTCTACCATAATTTTTTTTTTCTTTCGATGTCCTTTATGGGCTCCATACCTGGTTTAAATCCTACTCTGAAATTAGATTAGATTTTGGAAGAAAAAAGCAATCTTGTAATTTATATTAGTCTTTTGTGAAAAAAATCCATTGCTCAGAAATAATTTGAACATATTAAGGAATTCTGGCATTCCAAAATTTTCCGGGTGTTATCAAAGCAGCCCAGTTTAACAACAAACACGCACTTACCAAATGCCCATACGTCAGACTTGCTGCTGAATTTGCAGTAGAGGAGGACTTCGGGTGGTGACCAACGAACAGGGAACTTGGAGCCCTCAGAGCTAGTGTACTCATCGTCCAGGACGTACCTGGAAACAGCAAAGGAGGGATGGGTGTGGAGTGGGAGTGGGCATCAAGGGCATTCCCATGTTTCCTGCCAGGATGTTGAAGTCTGGTACAGTGGCATATTTATTTATTTTTTCAGAAAAGGCCATACCTTGATAATCCAAAGTCAGTGACTTTTACTGTTCCATTTCCATCCACCAAGCAATTTCTGGCTGCCTGAAAACAGAGCAGAAACATTTAAAAGGGCTCACAGAAGCATCATCGGCCAATGGGAAGCAAATAATGTACTCCGGCTATAAACCTAAAAGGGTTCCAAGGTGGGCCACTGATTTGCAAGATGAAGCTTAAAGCTACAAGCTTCAGAACGGCTCTCACCAGGTCCCTGTGGAGGTACTGCATCGACTCCAGGTAGGCCATGCCCTCGCTCACATCCTTGCACATCTCCAGCAGCTGGATGGGATGTGGGGTCATGACTTCACGGAGGTAGGTCAGCAAGCAGCCATTGGAAAGGAATTCGGTGACGATGTAGATGGGTCTCTGTTTGGTGCAGACGCCATACAGCTGCACGAGGTTGGTATGCTGGAGTTTCCTGGCAAAGGGAAGCCCAATGAAAGAGGAAAACCTTCAGCATCCTGGGAGATCATGTTGCTGCACCCAGTCAGGTTCATTGTCAAGGCAGATAGCGTAGCAGATAACAGCAAAAATCCTCACCCTGATCTCACAGGTTAGGGCACTTGTGGCCCTGAAAGAAACTTAATTCCTAAATATTTTGTTGTGAAAATGCTGTAAATGTCTATAAATTATAACCCCTAAAATTCACACAATCTAGTGTCACCTTAAGGAGTGCACAACACCTACATCATGACTTTAGCCTCTTCAATGAAGTCATCTTCTGACATAGAGCCCTCCTTGATCATCTTGATGGCCACATCATGCCGGCCCTGCCATTTGCCGTACTTCACCACCCCAAACTGCCCGCAGCCTAGGTCCTTGATGCAGGTCAGGTGACGTGGGTCAATCTCCCAGACCCCTGAAGCCAGAAGAAGCACACAAGAAAGGACTGTCAATATCAATACCTTGTGATGAACCATTACAGCCCACTACAGCTCAAGGCACCAAATGCTGTGTTTGCTGTTCTTCAGAGACTAATCCTGCAGTTAAGCAACAGGCAGGGTCACCCATCCTTCTGACCATGACAATTTGGCTTCCATAAGCCCGGCTCCATGCCTTACTCACCATATCCAAGGCCAGCTGTAGACGGAGCATTTTGGGTCTTGTTTGACACAACATGCTTCAGCCTGCTCACCATTCCTTTGGATAGACACAAGAACACACAGCCATGTGGTTACCAACATTATTATTACCAAAGGATGTTATCTGTCAGTTTGAGTTCCAAGTGAGAGAGATGCAGGAGCGGTTCCTTGAGGAATCCAACCTGCGGCGTTGTGCTGGTGGTATTTAATGAGATCGGGTATCGTGTCGAAGTTGTGCCTCTCAGCGAGGTAGAACTGGCCCTGCTGATTCGTACAAATGTTGTAGTGTCTGCATGCATGAGCTACATCGCTTGAAGGCCAGAGACAAAAGAGAAACATTTCAGAAGCAGGACATGACAGTTCAGGTGTCAACATGGCGTGTGGCAGAGTTCCAGAGAAAAGATAACTTGTTATCTGCTGATAAAACAGGTTCAGCAGAACCTCATTAGCCCCAGAGTGGCAAGGAACCAAATATGGATTTTGCATAAAGACATTTATATGTCTTTGCAGGCTCAGGTTTCTCAGTAAGCCATGGTCACGTGTACACACATACGCTCGTATACTCTTATGCACTCATACGCTGATATACTCATACAAACTCATATGCTTATACACTCATACCAATTTATACACACTCATATACTTATACACAATCATACAGAACTTTGAACTCACCCTCCACCCTTACTGAACACGGAGACGGTGTACTTCCCAGCCTTGCTAGAGTCCCGTACCAGAAAGCCGCCATCTTTGTTCTGCAGCACAAATGTAAATAATGAAGCTTTCGCAGGCATGTACACATCCACGGCATCTCTAAGGGCAGTGTCAGTGACAGACGTGTGTGATGATATGATGGGTCGACTGATGTGAGATCTTCAACTGATCCTCAGTAAACCTGCATGTGCCTTTACTGCTCCTGCAGACTATGGCTGTGTCCCAATTTAGGGGCTGTATCTAAGTAGTCTTTGTAGGCTGTGTCCTTCTAAATCTGCACTGTGAAATCTGGGAAAGATTGGGCCATGAAGGATTCATTGAGTGGATTCTTAGTAGCCTGGGAAAAGAATTAAGCATTTCTAAGCTGCATTTGAAGGAACCTTTGAAAAGGGACAGCCATGTTGCACCACTGTGACGCATTTGGTTTTTGAATGCAGCTGTAGAAGGCTGCAGCCTCTGAATTGGGACACAGCTTAAGTCACAAACACACAAGTTTCAAGAAGTTACTAACTCAGACAGGTTAAACAGAGGCAGCTTATATTAAAAGTACTGTTTATGATTGGTTATTGCTGCTGTTAGCAGTCATCCATATTTCCATTCCCTATGCAGTTGATCCTCAGCCACTCTTCCTGCAAGCTGGCAAAGCTGATGCCTGTAGCTAAATGGTAAACTGGCAAGCTGGCAATGTAAAACAGGAAGAAAAAGAAAAAAATGCATGTCTGCACTTCCATATGTGAGAACAACTTATTGAAGAACCACAACAGGGTTGTGGTGGGAGATGAGGGAGCCCACAGGCTGCCTGCTTACCTCCTTCCTCAGCAGGTTCTCTGCTTGGCTGCGGTTCGTGTTCTTGCAGTACCATCTGCAGAGTGAGTGAGGGCAGGAGGAAGTCCGTTGGTGTTTTTTCTATGTGCGTTGACCATAACAAACTTTTAGCAGAAGAACCATTGACTTTAACTAGACACAAAATATCTGGGACCCAGATCTTTGCCCATGGCGCTTATGTAAATCAACCTTTGTCCGTAGTTTTCAGAGCACCATTGAACTGCTAAGCAAATTTCTGGTGGTTGGCTTAGGGTGTTTAGTTGTTGGCGAGGAGGTTTCAAATGGTCTTACTTACTCAAACTGCTCGAGTCCATTCTGAACTTCACTGACAAAATTGCTTGGAATGTAGCCCTCATTTCTGTAGAAAATACAAATGACACCATTACCCGTGCAAAGTCAGTCTAAGTCTTTTGCTTTACTCTGATTCTTTATTAACAAATGTCTAGTGCCAACAAATGGACTGAGACCTGTGCTTTTGCATAGTCATCCAATATAGTAACCTTTCTCTGAAATTCACTGTAGAGTTGACTGTTTGAGAAGGGGGTTATGCTTAGATGATCAATGTACATTTTATACATTTTCAGAAAGCAATAAGATAATTTGTCTCTTTAGGTAGAAGTTTACAACTGTTCAATCTAATTTATCTAATTAAATGCCAGATTCTCCTTCCTAGTCTGTAAACGTGTTTGAAAACATCTATATTCTATTCAAGTACCATGTAGAACCTTATGCCATCAGACACTGATCTCTATTAATAGTAACTACTGCCATTTCCTGTGGAAACTCTATGTGCACTCTCATCTGTTAACCTCTTTGGTTCATTTCTTATTGGAGGACATTCATTACCGCCTACCAGACCCAGACTTGTTCCTGACTTTTTACAGGAACAAAGGTCATCAAAATGACGTCATTAACACCAATGTGTGTTGGAAGGACCAGCACCATCATGCATACATGCTGGCTATCTGCTGGCATGGAGCCCACACCCACCCGTATCTATCCTTGGCCTTCCACCAGTTGGCACTGTCCTTCGCCAACACAGTGTACTCTTCTCCTTTCCTGAGCTCCAGGTCCTGTTCACTCTGAGGTACATAATCATACTCTGCAATGATCTTCATTTCCAAAGAAGTGGCAGGCTGAGGGGACTCTGGGGGTAATGGCTGGTGGGGCAATGGCCTTGAATTCTTCTCCTGTGTGACAGGGAGAAAGCAAGGGATTGGATGTCAGGTGACCAGGGGACTGATCCAAGGGTGTTTTTCAAGATTCAAATATAATGAGACCAACCTGGTTTGGAGTTGGAGGGAGCGGCTTCCTGGACTTACGCTGTGAAACCTGGGCTGAGAATCCTTCACAGAAGGAGAGAGAGAGAGAGAATGTTGGGTTCACAATCCTTCACAGAAAGAGAAACAGAATGCTGGGTTAAGAATCCTTCACAGAAAGAGCGGGAGAACCACATCAGCATCACACTGGCTCATGGGCACCACACTCAACCTGCCCACTTTAAAATGGCTCCCACTAGCACTGCGAACATATATCAGCTTATTTTGTCTCAATCATATTTATTACACAATACGTTGTTTCTAAGTGTGTAAATTTTAGTCTTTTGACTAGTCTTTATCACATAAAATGTTATGAAGGCTGAACAAACATCACACGCTTTCAAATACAGTGATGTAACTCGAAATCTGTATGGATTTTAATTCAGCACATTGAAATATTTCCTACATAAAATGCTGTATTTTGAAAATATTTTTTTAAATATTTTAAGTGTGTTATAAATTTTATCACAAAAAAACAGAAACGCTCCTGGAGCCAGTGAGGTGGTCTTCAGCCTAATAATATCTGCTTGCTTCTGCTTGGGTTTCTTTGTTCCTATTATGCTGGGGAAGGTGATGTGAAATTCAGCCAATGAGTAACAAGAGTTAATGTAACTAATAGAAACAAATGTCAATATAAACAAACACAGACAGATGAAATGGCGCCGGATAGGGGTGAAGCGTGAGCCTCTGCAGAAGATCTGAGAAGCACTGACCGGTGTTGCGAGTCTCCAGCACCTTGCAGCCCATGGCCTGCTTCACCTCCTGATGACAGCACAGCCAGACGCCGTCCACCCAGAAGCAGGGGTGATACTTGGGCAGTAGGTCCTTATTGTACTTCACCTCTTGTGTGAGACAGGCATGGGAAAAGGTGGGGGCATTAGAGCATAGGAAAGGCTGGGCTTCTTTCTGCCATGCCCAGGCAAGGGCAAATCCATCACCGTCCATTTGGCTTCACTGACCTTGCTTCAGCACACGTATCCACTGCCTGCGAATATCTTCCGTCTTGGCAAAGATATACAGCGGCCCTTCATCGTAAATGATCTGTCATGGAGGGGTAAATGTTCATTTCCTGTTTCTTTTAAGTCGGGGTTGCATGGTGGCACAGTGGGTAGCACTATTATCCCACCACCACAAGGATTGTGGGTTCAAATCCCTCTGCTTTGTGTGTGTGAAGGTCACGTGTTCTAAGTGTGTTTCCTCCCATGTCCAAAGACACACAGTGAAGCAAGGCTTACCCATAGTGTGTCCCCAGTCAGGGTTTGCTGCACTGAGGTTCCACAGCTCCCTGCCACCTTGTCCGGAACCGAGGAATGGACTCTCCTTACCATGTGATCTAACAGCACACACTACACTATCTTCTTCCACTTACAACATAATTTTATATCTAAGCCTTAAATGAGCCTCTACCATTTGTTTGTTGATTTAACCATTTCATCCAAAAAGATTTTTTATGATCATTTTTCACAAAGCAAATGAGATAAACTATTCACTAAGCTCCCCTCTAGTCAGCGTATATATAGAGCACTGCGTTACCCCCGAATTGAGACACTGCATGTCGCCTCTAACCCAATGCCCAGTTCTCTGCCGCCAGAGAAGACAGAGCTTGTCGGGCAGAAGGTAAGTATTAAAGGAAGGCTGCACTTCTTGTTGTCAAACCAAATATGGTTTCGGATCTGGATGCCACAGTGAGTTCAGCCCTGGGCCTGCAGGTCCCTATGAATATTAAAGACACCTTTTGCTTCCCTTTAATTATCCCTGCTGGCCTCAGTGCCACACTGTTGAACTTTATTATCTGTTTGTGATACTTTACTGATATTGTTAAATGTTTTTTTTTTTACACTGTCTCATTGTACTAAGTATGATAAAAGCTGAGCTGCCTGCAGAGTGAGGAGTCCTCCTGGGTAATGATGTGCACCTGTCTCAGTGTACTAAGTATGATAAAAGCTGAGCTGCCTGCAGAGTGAGGAGGAGTCCTGGGCAATGATGTGCACCTGTCTCATTGTACTAAGTATGATAAAAGCTGAGCTGCCTGCAGAGTGAGGAGTCCTCCTGGGCAATGATGTGCACCTGTCTCATTGTATTAAGTATGATAAAAGCTGAGCTGCCTGCAGAGTGAGGAGTCCACCTGGGCAATGATGTGCACCTGTCTCATTGTACT
>JABFEA020000002.1:28373954-28384254 GCA_019775915.2 Cyphomyrus plagiostoma
ATAAATAAATAAATAAATAAAATATGTGCATGCGGTGATTACTGCGCATGTGCCGTACAGCTGCGGTGTGATCATGCAGCCCTACTACCCTCTGCAAACGCAGTATGTGCAGCTGCATGTCCGTTCCATTGGCACAGACTGGCTGACTGATGCATATATATCTCATTCCTGTCTGCTTTGGGGAAGTTGGCTTAGCATTATTATTGCGTTTGGGGCTCTGCACTTAGCTCTTGTTTTCAGTTTGTTGCAGGACAGCTTAACCTCATCAAAATACACTGGTATCAGCAATTAATATTGATACTGGAATGAAGTTTAATAACGGACATTAAATACATTAATGTTTGAGCTCTTGTTTCATAGTAGAGGATGTTTGGCATGACGTGCATCCATCGGTATTCACTGTCAGATGCAAGGCTGTGTAATCCAGTAATGCCCATGTGACCCCTTCCCCCCGCAGGCCAAGACCACCAAAAAGATCGTCCTGAGGCTGGAGTGTGTGGAGCCCAACTGCAGATCCAAAAGAATGCTGGCCATTAAGAGGTGCAAGCACTTCGAGCTGGGAGGGGACAAGAAGAGAAAGGTGAGAGCGGCCCGCCCCTCAGTGCACCTGATTGGCCAAAATTCTCCTCATGCTTTTTGTACTGTACTTTGATCCAGGCAACAGGTACCATGAAATTTCATTGTGAAGGAAAACTAAATACCGTTGACCGCAATTGAGAACGTGTTTTTAAACACTAGGGAGCAGTTCTGTGTTTATGTGGGTTATGGATTCAGGTTGCCAGTTCAAATCCCAGGGTTGGCAGAGTGATGTCCCAGTTGGGCCCCTAAGAAAAGTTTGTAATCCCCAGTCACTCCAGGGACTGTGATACAGGATAAATGTTAATCAGCTAATCAATTAAGTAGCAAGCTGTTCCTCGCGGCTGTCGCATGAAACGTGATTTATGACTGAGAAATGTATATTGCTTTGGATAACGGCATCTGAGAATGTAAATGTTAGACAAATTTGCATTAGGTTATCCAGAATTTAAATTTAATATTTTGTCAGTCACGCAATGTAGAGAGTAGGACAGAGAGTACTGCCAATTTTATTTTGAGTGTTGGGGAAAAGAGGCTTATGGTGTGTGGAGGGTGCCTGCTACAGCTCCAGGAACAAAGTGCCTGATCTAGTGAAGGTACCCAGCTGATATCCCACCCAAGCACAGTGTGTAGTGAAAGGAAACGGCCTCCAGGACCACGGTGTAGCATAGGGATGGCAGACCATATGCAAGACCACACACACGAGGCATTAAGATGTGACAGTGCAAAAAATATACAGCATAATAAACCAGATGCAAGACAGGATGTGGAAAATCAAAGGTAGTAGAATATAGGATTAAAGGGGGCTGGTGGCTGAGGGGAAGCAGAGTCTGTGTAATTGGTCACTGTTCAGGTAGCGAGCGGTTAGATTAAACATAGCACCTGTATAATGTCATTAATCATTAAGACAGTTTAAGGGGGTAAAGAAAAGTTCAACTTCATTATAGATTAATGCCTAGTTGATACTTTCATCTAAAACATAAATATGAACTGTTTGGATCAGTTTTGGGTCACTGTTTGAGAACTGGTAGTTTTCAGGCCACAAGTCAGTAGTTAACCCGAGCTGGTAATCTTCAGGGCAAGAGTCAGTCCTTAACCTGAGCCGGTAATCTTCAGGGCAAGAGTCGGTCCTTAACCTGAGCCGGTAATCTTCAGGGTGTGATTCACTTTCAGCCTCCATATGATTTTTGACCTCAGTATCAGCCAGTAGCTCAGTTAGGGAAACAAAGAAATATGTAGAGTTATGGGTGAAGGGTAGAGGAAATGGTGCTTCTGTAGAACAGCAGACATGTGGAATACTCAGACACATGATAGAAATGTGTACAGGGAGATGTACTGCAAGTAGAGTTGTCACAATACCAAAATTTCAAACTTCCAATACAATATCAAGAAAAGTATTGAAATTCAATACATTTTCAATACTAAGCACAGTTTATAATGAAATTATTTAAATTATTTGTTTTGTTGTCACAGAAAACGACCTTTGTGGTGCATTGACAGTCATGGCGTAATATTAAATACAATAGTAGCCATTGTAATCCTGTTCAGAGATATTCGCGAGCAGTAAATAAACACTATTAAAAATTAGATGTGACTATATTATTGCAATTCATAATAGAAAGTTACTTTTATATGCCGCATTTATCATGTCTCAAAGCACAAACACTTCTGGTTTTTCCACCAGAAAATCAAGTGGACTCTTTAATTTTATAACAAACTGAACATTATTATAAGGCTTTAGATGGACGCTGCATTTTTATCATTATACGGATATTTTCACCCACAATTCAGTAAGCAAATTCGTAGTATGCCCAAAATATTAGAGATGTGTATTGTGACGGCCAAAAGTTAGCAAGCTGTATGAATGTGGCGTACCCTTATGCTTATTAAACTCAGTTAGCAGGATGCCTCATGCTACTCTTTTGGTAAATCATGGAAGTAATGAGCACTGTGGTGAAGAAAGGGACAGCTGGGCAACTGGGACCTCTTTTAAGGAGGAGGAAAAAAAAGTTAATAAGACCCAGGTAAACTTGACTTGGCCCCTGATCGTTTAGTTAGAAACTCCCCTGGTCCCAACAAGCCCAATGCGCACGAACACACACTGGCGACGTCGGGCCACATGGATTAAGCCCTTTCAGTGAAGATTCACTGACTACTTAATGGCTTCAATAATGAGCGTATTTAGTAGCCACAGAAACAAAAGATATTAAAAAGCTTGCCATATTAATGGTAATTTAAAAAAAAAAAACAACATGTGAATAGATGACACTCGGGGTGGTTTTCTGCATTCTGGCAGTGCAGAATGGCACCGGTGTGTCTTCTGTTCAGGAACTCTTGCATAGCGCTAGTGCCTCTATAGTACGCCAACAAACTAATCAGTGAAAAGCCACCTTTTTGTTTTGTGATAATCTTGAACTACTCCCATAATTACGTAGTGATATTAAAGGAAAACATTTTGTCATTTTAATTTGATTAAAATAAACGATGCCCTAGTCTGAGTGATCGACACAACCTCACAAGATCGTTTGAATTCGAACATAACCCATATCTCTGCTTCAACCCAAGCAGACGGGTTAATATATACAAGTGATACTCTTGATAAGCTCTATCTCAAACCTTGATATATTGGGTAGCATGTCAGTCCATTACATGTAAGATAATTTGTGGTGTGTGCCCCCTTTGTCAGTATTGCTTGTATACAAGCTTGCATGTCTGGTGTAATGTCCTCGTTTGACACAAAGCCAAAGTATTTCCAGATGCCCCTCTGGCGCCACTCTTTATCGACACCTCTGAAGTTGCCATCTGATTAACACCCCATGTGGGAGACTGCAGTCAGGTATATGCATGTGCACTAGAAGCCTATGAGCCTCAGCGGTCAAAGAGACCCGGAAGTGCAGACTGTAGAACCGATACCATGAAAAATGAATATTGAAATAGTTGTCGATTCTATCGTATAAAACTAACTTCAAGTGAATAACGTGTAGAATACCCAGAGAAATGTGTGAATCAAGTTCACAGAATGACATCCATGACGTGGCTGTTCAGATGAGAACACACCCCTTTCCTGCATCCTGGTGACACACTACACTGGTAGTCATGGAAACAGCCCTGTGCCCTGCTGGTTTAATTCACTTGCATGGCCAGGAAATGCATTAACATACATAACTGATGGACCCTTGTCTCACCTCCAGATGTCTGCCTGCACCTACCACTCTAACCTTTTCTCTTTTTGTCCTTTCAGGGCCAGGTCATCCAGTTCTAAGATGCTGAATCTTCACGTTGTGATTGAATAAAAACTGTTATTCATTGAGTCTTCATGATCGTGATTTATTCACCAGTCGAAGTAATGCGTCAGCAGACTGGTAAAACAACTTTATTAAAATTGTGTAAAAGACATTGTGTGTGAATAATCTGGAGGAAGAAGGCAGTGTTACATTTGTTTGCCTCTGTACCGATGTGTCATTAGTGCACAATAAGTTGCTCAGGGATATAGTGGGCCTGCCCATTGCGTTATTCACCCTTCTAAAAGCATTTCCACTCCCATGGTTATAGAATATTGTTGGTTTTCCCCTTGTGGAGTATGTGATGGAGCGTAGGGATCCTTCTTTTGCTCGGCTGGGATTTAGCTGAGCCTGCGACTTGCTTGATCATTAACAGGGTGGTGCCTGTTGGGTTGACTGAGACTTGAGTCGTGGTGTTTGGGTTATGGATGCCGAGCTCCTTGTACAAGGGTAGGACTTGGGTGATGTTGCACTTGGGGTAGCAGAGATTCCCATTGGGCAGTAGTCCCAGAGTGAGGAAGAAGGTACGAGGACCACCTATATCTTGCTTGTTGGTCACTGCCAAAGCCAGCCTCTTTCCGGACAGGGGACGCTCCCATACTTCAAAGTCGTTCACCTGTGGGGAGAGACATTTATCCAGTGTTACAATTGTTGTGGTCTGTGCACAGCTCAACAAAATGCCTGTTGGCGGTTCAAAATGTTTTTGGGACAATTACCTTTAACAGGAAATATCCCTGCTTTCCCAAAGGGTCTTGGTTGATAGCAATGACCTGCTTGTTCTGCAAGAGATCCTTGGACTTTGGGTCAATAGCCCTCAGGTCATTCGACATCAGCAATGGGGCAGCCATGATTGCCCACAAGGCCATCTGGGTCACTTGTTGATCAAAGCTGAGCCCAAAGTTTCCCAAGACCAGCTGGTGGAAAATAAAAAGTTATTGTGTAGTGGAGTCAACTGCAGACACATGAACAGGAGTATTGAGGAGCACTCAGTCTGACGCTACCATGTCTGGATCATTCCAGCCTCCAGGTCCTGCTGCTGGAACTATGATATTCTGGTGTTTTGCAGCCCAGTCTGTAATGGCTGTCACACTTGCCCAAGAGTCAAAAATGTCACCAGAGTTTCTCCACTGGTTGCAGGTCTTCCGGATGGCAGTGTAGTTTGGCTATAAGGAATTATATCAGGGTAGAGGCAGAAAAACTACAATACAAAACTGGCTGGAAAATCTTTGGAAATGGCCCTCTGTTGGCCATGAGAAGCATGCCTGACATTTACTGCCTGATTCTTGTCAGGCAGTAAGATGCCTTTGGATGTGAAGCAACAAACCGCTGATTCTCTTGTGCCCAACCGACTCAGTGTCACCGTCGAGAAGCCCAACGCTTACTATACCACAAGTCATGTGACCTACCTGCTGATGATCCCACTCATAAAGGGGCCATTCACAGGAATACAAAATACTCCTGCCAGTGTTGTTCAATGCTCTTGACATGTTCATGTAGCCTGCAGAGTCCAAGGTGGCAACGAACTTGTAAGTTAACTGAACTGTACTTCAATTAAAAATGCTTAAATGGGCAGTATACCCCAAAACTGAAAAAGACATTTTAGAGCAGTGATTCTCAACCCATGGGTTGCGACCCAAATTTGGGTTACGGCAAGTTCTGAAAGGGTCACAAGTTGGAACTATAAACATTTTAAAACCAGCAAACTCCTATGCTGATCAACGATCGGATGTCCCTGCCCCAGTCCGCACCTTGTGTCTGCAAATGCTTTAGCACAAAACTAGTGAACACTCAACCAATCCAAGAAGCCAAACCACAGATGCCTAATTTAAAATTCACTGGCACATCCATTCAGATTTGTGCGATAGGAATTGATTGGCATAAATTGCAGAGTGCACTGTGTGCTTGACCATAGTGTTAATTTAAACCTACACTTGATATAGGGTCGTGACTCAGCTGGTATGGTAAATATTGGGTCGCATTGCAAAAAAAAAAGGTCGAGAACCACTGCTTTAGAGGGGCTTCAGTGCTGTTTATCCATCTAGGGTGTTCTGCTGGGAGTTGCCTAATTTTGCACATACCTGCTGTAGAAATGTTGGGCTTATTTTGAGTATAATGGCATATAATAGAATGACTGAATGTCATTCTTTCTGGGGTGATTAAAGTTCCAGAAAATACATCAAAAAATTCAAATGTCTCTTACCAGGGATCATGACCTGGTTACTCTTGATAAACCACAGACTTTGTAGTGAGCAATTTAATGTAGGAACCATTTTGTTCTACCAAGCTCCACACAATGATCGTCTCACTACACAGAAGATTTCCACAAGGTGCTCATTCCTATATCTTCTGCGCAGTGGTTGCAGTGTGTGGAGTTCGGTAAAAGACTCAGAAATACGTCATGTTTTGCAAGTGGTTTTTCCTTCACCTTCTGCCAGCAATTTCCAGTCAGGCATGTAGCAGCCATCAAACTTCAGCAGGTCGACCCCCCACTCAGCAAAAGTCTTGGCATCAATGTCGTAGTGTCCAAAGCTCCCAGGGTAGCCGGCGCACGTCCTGACACCCACGTCGGCATAAATGCCCAGCTTCAGACCCATCGAGTGAACCTGCGGGCACATGGCATGGTGATGCATTATAAGTAAGCGTCTGTGATCTCCAAAATCTAGCTTCGTATAGTGCATGGTATTAGAAAAACTGCCATCGAGACAGTTATGTTACCGTGTTATCTTTGAAAGGATCAGGACAGAATGATTAAAGTTAGAAAAACCTTCACAATAAGACATATTTCATCCACTGAGTTTTTATATATGCAAAACATTTCATTGTACCGTTACGCAATGCGCCAAATCATAGTTCAAAGCGTCCATTACAAAGTAAATATTTATACGTTTTAAAAAGGTAAGATTAACACCGAATGTTGCAGGGAAATTTCCATGCCTAACCGGCATATGATAAGCGTCAATACACATATTGTCCGGCAGAGGGGAGTGTTGCGCTAAGAGTTACTTTTAACGGGTAATTTCATGGATATTTATCTCAGTAACTGAAGGCCTTTGCTAATTTTACATTTTTTAAAAATCTAACAAACTGAACGTTCCACTTTATTAAAAATGGTTTTAAAAAAGGTTTTTTAATTTTTTTTTTTACTTTCTATATTTACTGCTCTTACTGTGCAGATGACACAGGTATGGGCTTTGTCAGAAGGCATTACTCAGGGACACCCTGTCACCCATCTGGGTGTGGTAGGTAGGGGTGGGGGGGGCACAGGTAAACTCACATAGTCCGCGAGCTTCTTGATGCCCCCGGGGAAGCGCTTGGGGTTGGCCTGAAGGCGGCCCAGGGCATCACGGCTGGAAGCGGGCCAGCAGTCATCTATGCACACATACTCATAGCCAGCCTCCTTCCAGCCGTCCTTCGCCATCCTGTCGGCCATCTGCATATACAGCTTCTCGCTACGAGGGGGCAGGAGCACACTCACTCAGTGGATGGCTGAGGACACTGCAGCACACTCCTTACAATATGCTCCTTACAGCACCCTGCCCCCTGTCCAGTGTGGGGTCGGGGAAAGGCCAGAGCTCTCAGACACTGGGGGGTGGGGGGTATTCTCTCACAACACGGGTAACTTCAGATCAGTGTATCAGTTAATAAAATGAACTCAGAAGCTGTGGCACAACCTCGTAAAAAGCCAGGGTGGGGCACCAACTCCAATTCACCTTGCATGTTTTTGGACTGTGGGGGGTGGACTGCAGAACATGAAGGAAACAGGGAAAACATGACGGATACTTGAACCCTGATCCTCCAACGGCAAGACGATACTAACCACTGTGTTACCGTGCCACCCTCCGCCGTCTAATGCCTTGGCTGATATTTCAACTGTCAATATTCAAAGTTAGCAGCATCAGAGCTAAAGACACAACTACCAAAATAATGGAGATGCCCGCACTGGACAATCAGCCATTTTCTGTAGTGAAAGATGAGGAATTTCATCTGATCATTCATCACTTACTAGAGGTGAGATCTCAAGTACTGAACCGCGACATCAGTTCTGTACTACAGGTCAATCTTACGTTTCCTACAGAATAATAAATAATGCAATGCCACCCCAGCCCAGTAGTTCCTGCTCAAACAATAAAAAAACCATTCTGGAACAGGAACTAAAAAAAGGACTAAAAACTACCTCCCATTAACTATAATTGGGCCGAATTCCTGGGGGGGGGGTAAAGTGACATCAGTTCCTGAGTACCTAAATATTTCCTGTTTCCTCAGAAAGTCCCGGCATTAAAAAGGGCATTACAGAATCATCTGTAAAAACACTGAAGAGGTTTGAGGGAAAAAGTGAAGGATCAATTTTAAATAAGTTGATGTTGGTAAGAGAAAGTATTTGTAAATGACACCAAAGAGGCAGTTTAAGACGGTGACAGGTCATTTGATATGAACTGGAAACCGCAGAGTCTCCCAAAGGTTTCAATAGAGTGAAACTAAATTAAACAGAAGCAGTCTCCTTTATTTGATCTCCAGTGCGTTTGCCGTCCGGGATTCGTCTTGTTCGGTGTTTTAGCGTTTATGTATCTTACCTGATGCAATTGTCAGGATCCGTCTCGCAGTCTATGTTGCACATAAACCTCTCCCAGTGCAGCCAGCCCATTGCCGGCGTCAGCGCGAGACCGTTGTCCAGAGGACGGACCCCGGATATAAATACACAGAAAAACAAGGTAACCGTGCTCAGGATTACCGCCGACATGCTCAATGAAGTGCAATGAAAGTTACCCGACAAACAACCCAGAATTTAGCTCTCGACGTCCGAACCGGCTACCTGTTCCGTGAATATGAAAACAGCATCCGCCCTCCAAGTATGACTGACAGCAAAATTGACCAATGTTCGAGAGTAATGAGCGCGAATCGACCAATGAGCATGCATTATCCTAATAGACGACTGACAAATAAGCAAGCGTGTTCACATTCCTTTCCAGGAGCGTGTGACAAATAAGCAAGCGTGTTCACATTCCTTTCCAGGAGCGTGTGACCTCTTTCATGTGATTTCTTTCACTTGTTGATCTGCAGGAAGTGTGTGAATTTCCGCGTTGCTTTTACGGCGATGCAGGTTCGCTCTTAAAGATTAAATTCCATAATCCATAATGGCAATCCCCCCGGTGTCCGTTTGCCCTTTAAACGTTTAAATAAAGCCGTTTACTTATCTTGTACACATCTAATAGAAGAAACGCTGAATAATTACGCGAGGGTTTTAATTTTTCACCTAGGTTCAAAATTACGACATAAAGTTTCTATTGATTGTGTGTTTTGGTCTTATGATCAGTTTCTTCACACAGCAAAACATGCGATAAAGCCGCCGCTTCAAGACCATCCTGTTCTGGTAGTTTGGTACGGATCATAACGTATGATTATTATAATTCATCCGTTTTCCATAACTGCGGGGTGGTGGTGACCCTGCAGTCTACAGAGGACTCTGTGCAGGTTAAGCAGTATGGAATATGGATGGCTGAATTACAAGTGGTACTGTCTGTATCAGTATGGGAGAGCTGTCCTGTTCCAGACAGAAGCAGGGTCCTTCCCTTTGCCAAGGAGTGTGGCCCTCGTCATTCTGGCGAGTCTGTTGCATCATAACCCAGATCGGACGATACATATGAACACACCTGTTCTACTGGTGGTAAGATTTTCACAGGTTGGCCAGCTTCTGGCTCAACTTCTATACACTGGGCAGCAACTTTTAGAAAACCTCCCTTATGACAGAAACCCAGACAGTAAATAGCTGACATAGAGCCAGCATTAGTAATAGGCTGTTTGGGGAATAATCATGTGCTTGCGTGCTTTTTTTTGTTGTTGTCTGTGTTGGGGTTGTGAGACGAAAGCTGAGACTTTAAGCATCACAGTAAACAACCGGCAGCTGCAAACTGTATATTTCAGCATCTAATTATGAAGGAGTAAATCGCCTGTTTGACTGTCGTGACTAACAGCACCAGCTAAATCATGTTGCTTAGCAAATACAGAATGGGAAACGAAATATATCGCCTGTTGTTACTTACGAAGCCGGCGCTTAAATAAACACGAAGCCTGACCTTTCTGCAAATGTCAAGAGTATGTACTTCAACCTAAAACATTATCAGCCACTGTACCAAAGGACAGGCTTGAAGAAAACAATTTGTCGTTTTCTGTAGTTCATATCAACTTTGACTGAAGAGGTGCCGGTTTTAAATGTCAGATTTCAATTTTACTGGCCCCTCCTCCTGCCCTCGTCCTCCAGAGATGAACCGGTTAGCTCATTTGGCTGTGAATCGAGGTGTTTTTAATTTCCCAGGTTGGGGACACACTGATGAGCCAGGGTCACTAATGTGTGGTGGGAACCGGAGGTTGCTGGTCACGTCGGGCTTTGGTGGCCATTTACTCTGCCGTCACGCAATTGGCCAGCCCGCCACTCTCTTGGATTACAC
>JABFEA020000002.1:28420718-28442721 GCA_019775915.2 Cyphomyrus plagiostoma
TGCTTCCGGGATAGGCTCCGGACCCCCCGCGACCCAGTAGGATAAGCGGTTTGGACAATGGATGGATGGATGGATGGTATTTTTACAGGGGCAAAAATTGGGTTGAGTACAACCACAAACACCAGGAGGAGTGGAGGTTCTATACCATTTCAACTGGGAGTAGGGCTGAAATTAAGTTATTTTTGCAATTCTTTGCAGTTACATTTTACGGTTTTTATAAATATGTAACTCACTCTGATTTCTTGTTTAGACTGGCTTGCATCCACAAGCTTGATTATTTTATTCTGTCGTTGACTTTGCTTTTCACCAACTGCAGCGACTTGAACACCCCACACACCTGTGTTGTGTTCATCAAGATAATGTGTTTGTTTGCATTTCACCTGTTCCTAGCATGCAAAATTTTAGTCCACATATATAAATGTAACTAATAATAATAATAATAATAATAATAAATTTATTTCAGACTCAAGTACCATATGTATTTAGGGGGGCCACAGGGAGGGCAATGCATGTTCTAAAACCGGCACTTGTCCCCCACGCCCCCCAGAACTGCCCCTGATCAGGAGAAGGAGAAGATTTCTCACAGAGCCATTGTGCAAATAATGGTGCCCTCCCCTGCCATGCCAACCTAGGGCCAAACAACACAGACCACATTCTCATATTTTTGGACAGACTGCCCAACACTGGCAGTGGTGTCTGTGGGCGGTGGGGGCTTGATGGTTAGGGACATGCACTTGTAAGTGAAAGATTGCGGGTTCGAATCCCCAACCAGCAAGGCAACACTGAGGTACCCTGAGCAAGGTACCGCCCCCAAGCACTGCTCCCCGGGTGCTGAATTAGCTGCCCCCTGCTATGTCATGAAATTCACATTTGGGTTAAAAGCAGAGGACATATTTCATTGTTGTGCACTGTGTGCTACGATGTGTCAATGACAATTAATCACTAAATTCTAAAAAAAAAAAAAATTCTGGCAAACCTTATGGATGATGCAGAGCAGCACAGATGTGTGGTAGAATGGGACAATGTCAGCTTCTATCATGCAGTATTGGTCCAAAACTGGTTTGTTGACCACCCATAATTTCTTGTTCAATACCTTCCACCATACTCTCCATTTCTCAGTCCACTTGAGGAGTTATTTTCAGGATGGTGGTAGAATGGATGACCATCAGCCCCATCTGTACAGGCCTCTTCTGTAAGCAGTGGAATGGGCGCATGATAATACTGCATGAAACGTTGAGGAGGTGCTATAGTCAGATCCAGTTAGGCAGCAAGATGCAGTCTAAATATTATTTCTTGTGTTTTTGTATTTTTTCTGTACATTTTCCCCTCAAGTTTCCTTTCCTGTTCACTGTATTTGATAGAGCATATTTTTTTGTTCCTACAACTGTAATGTGAAATGTGCTGTACATTTGATTGACTGACTGATTTGTTGTGGAGAAAAATAATAGCTTTTGTTTAAACAGTTTTGCCCCATTTGTGTTCTGCACATATTTCTGTAGAATTCTCTGCATACAGCACTGTGTTGACAAGCCAACAAAAGATGAAAGTACTTTTGATTGAGCACAACAGTGTTTAGTTGGTTAGACAAAAATGTGGTAATATGAATAAAGTGTGTACCATTTGATGCAAAAGTTTCATTTTGTGTATTTTGTTTCCAGGACATATGAGGTGTTCTGCACTTAGCCCTGGGGGTTGGGTGAATTGTGGTATTTTTTTTGAGAAAATCAGCCCTGTTTTAAAAATCGTGCTTTAAGCAATTGAAAAAAAAAAAAAAAAAAAAAAACTCTAGCTAAACATCTAAAACCATGACCCCATCTATCAAAAGATAAATGTTTATAGTTTTGGGAAATGGATTTATCACCCGGTTTTCACATCATTCAGATTTGTTGAACTTTTTCTGAGAAACTCTACACAAAAATCCCTTCAAAACGGCTGCAGCGTGTGCTCATTTAAGCACTGGCATTCGATAAAATTAACTCAAGTCATCAGACCTCGAACCCAATTAACGCACAAGTCCCCAGGTGGAAACACAAAGAGTCAAAATTGCTCATACACCAGTCAGATAGATAAATTGGCCATGGGTCAGTTCCCTTGTTTTGGAACAATAGATTCACAAAGACCGAAAAGTAGAGGAGGAGAGGAGATGAGGTAGAGGTGGAGGTGTAAGAGGAAGGGCAAGGGCAAGGAGAGACAGTTTCTGGTGATATTCGTGCAACTCGACTTGAGCATGGCCTTGTCCAATGAGGGAAACAGGGTAAAGAGTACAGCTGAATCGGAGCTGCGGCACAGTAGCCTCTCTAATCTGGACCTTCAGAGAGGAAAATAGGTGAAGTAGGTACTTTACATTCTGCTCCATAATGTAACTTTGGAGTGTCGTACTATTGCAGCACAGACTTGTCCTGTAGCCGTTTGCTGTATTGTACTATATGCTGTCTGAACTGCATTGCTTTACCGTACCATATCACATACAGTTACAGTAATTTGGAGTTACTGATACCGCATTTTGTAAAGTGGATGGCGTACAGTAATTCCATAGGTAAGTCTATTTTTGCAGAGCTGAGAGATGACCACCTAATGGAGGCAGAGATGGCAATTTTCAAAACAGCAAGAGATGGAAATCATCAGCATAGTCATAGCCAACAATATCATTCACAGCATCACACGGTCAGCATCTCAACAATTGACCGCATTCTGTGATGGAACAGGTTGAGGATGAGACAGTCCTATTGTGTTCCTTTCCAAAGGAACTCCAAGAGTCAAAGACCAGTTTTTGGAATATGTACAAGTATGGTTTGTCATACTGTATCAGGTATTTGACTACAGTTAAGTATTACAGCAGTATAAACTGTAGTACAGGCTATACTGTATGAAAGCCTACTGCTATGTACTATAGTGTAAAGTGTTTCAGAGTAGGCTCGCATGTACTGTACTATTCAATTTCTTTTGTAGAGAAGTTTTGAAATTGATGCCAGTGACACTCCCCATGAACTCATCTTTGCTGATGAAGCAGGATTTAATCTTACCGAGGAGAAAGGGGAAGAACATGGGCCACTGTGAATGTCCCTGACCAGCAAGGAGGGAATGTGAGCACTTGAATGTGACACCACCATACCACTCTTGGTCCATACAGCACCATGCTTCTGAGACCATGTATACCAACTAGACTAAGGGTAGGCAACCCTAGTCCTGGAGTGCTGGTACCCAGCAGGTTTTATGTTCTACCTGATGATTTACTATCTGTCTGAAATCAGGTGTAGTTCATTACAGACCAGGTAGGATGGATAACCTGCTGGATACCTGTTAGATGATACTCAAGGATCAGGGTTGCCTACCTCTGGACTAGACCAAAGGAATCCAGCACAACCAGAGCAACCATGCTACACTGCCGTTTGGGGCAGTGTCAATTTCCACTGGGCAGATATAGTTCCCAAACTGACTAGTTCACAAATAACCCAAGAATCAGCAACATCTTTCTACCTGCATATGCTCCCTTCTTAAATCCCATAGTGGAATTTTATAGGCATGGTGGTGCAAGGCCTTTTACAGAGACCCCTACATCTGTGGTGATCTCCTTCAGGCCGTGGAGGAAGCTTGTTTATACATTATGGTTGAGGCTTGCCAGGGGTGGGTAAGGCATAAAAAAACCTTTGTATCCCGGCTGCCCGTGATATTGATGAAAATCTCTGGCCTGACCCAGACTAGAGAGAGAATGCTGAAGTAGAATTAATGTGATTTCTTTGTTTAGATGCTTTTCCCATTGGTTGACAGTATATTAGTAAATATATGTATTCTATCACTTGCATATTTTACAGTGCCTTTACTTTTTCACTCAATTTCTATTTGTTTTACTATGGTACACTAAAGAATAAATAAACAGAATATGTTACAGGTGTCATGTCTTTATATTGTGCTCTTCATGTACAGAGTTTTGAGTGGAGGTTCGGAGTTTGTGAAGATGAGTGTGCATTTGTGTTTTGAGTTTTGAGAAGTGGAGCATAATTTCAAGAAATTGCCTTGGCAATCAAGAAAAACTAACCTCTCTAAAAGTAGATGGGGGTGTAACATTAGTGGACAGTGTGACAAGTCCCTGGGCAAGAGGGATGACAACGTGTGCAGCCATAAATCAACATGGGATTCTGCACTTCCATGCCACTCTGAGTCCCAGTGGTGGACAGGGTTCAGCTAATTTGCTAATAAGCTAGTATAGTAAAATTTATCGGTTATTGTTAGCTTCCTCTAATTTTTTAAAGTGGTTTATTGGATCAAAGACATCAAATTAAACTTCGGAGTTAGCTGATTAGCCGTTTTCAAACCTAGCTGTGCCCACCACTGCTGGGCCCTTATAACAGTTCTTTTCAGTCTTTTTGGTCTTCAGGGACCCCCAGCTAGTCTACACTTTCGCTCCTTCCCAGCTCACTGCTCACTGACGGTCCATGTTTTTGCTCCCTCCTAGTTCTTTATTTTTCAACTAGGTTATCCTTTGCTATGATTTCATTTACTAAATTTACACTAGTGTATTTGTTACAGTAGTGTTTGAGCATCAATTTTTCATACCATTTTACTGTATGCGAATGTGAATTTGAGAAAATAAATCTCTGAAAATTGGTCTTGTTCATGGTGCACCTTTTCATATTGGTTGTTGACTGCTGCAGTACCTCTGTAAGCTTACAGTATATGGCAGTCTCTGGGTTCTGGAGTAGTGCCGTGTATTGATCCGAGTTATGCATTGTGGTCATTCTGTGTGTGATTATGTTTGCTTGCTTATGTGCGTCATCACAGTGAAATGTTTGGGGTCAATGGAAGACTGAATGATTTTCGTTTGAAAGTTTGCTTTTGGGTTGTGTGTTTTGGATTTGGACAAATGAGTGAGATGTTTTGAGATTCTGTTTAAAATCGAGAAGATGATGGCACATTGAGTGAAATGTTTTCAAGAAATCGAGAAAAACTGTAAAATACTCCTGTGCTGATAGGACCATAAACTTCTAGTAGATGGTGTTAAAATATTTCACAGTTTCATGGGCAACTTAACATCATTTATCAATATTGGGTAAAACGTTTCAAGCAATCCTAGCATTTCAGAACATTTAATAATGGTGTGAGCAGTTTTTGGATTTCCATTATTTAATAGGATTAATATGTCACGTCTTATAATAACATTATTCCCTATTGTATTATTTATATGCTTAACCATTTGGTTGAGGTTTTGGGTCGTTGAAATATCCAATGTCAGAGTGGCATAGCATTAAATATGCAAAAGGGTGATGCTATGTACAAGATGGGCATAAACTACACATACCCTGCAGCTTTATACCCTAAGCTCATCCTACATCCTTAGAGTCACCCTATACCCTAAGGTCACTTTACACACTAATGGTCACCCTGTGCTCTAAGGTCACCTTACACCCTATGAGTTACCCTATACCATAAGGTCACTTTACACCCTAAGGGTCACCTTGTGCCCTTAGGTCACCCGACACCCTACAAGTCCCGCTACACCCTAAAGTCACCCTACACCAGGGGTAGTCAGCCCAGATCCAGGAGTGCTGGAATCCAGCAGATTTTCTATCTTACGTGATGAGTTACTATCTGTCTAAGATCAGGTGTGGTATATCACAAACCAGGTAGGGTAGAAACATAGATATATATCAGCACACCAGGATAATGGTTGCCTGCCCCTGCTCTACACTCTAATTATAAACAGTTCAGTAATGTAATTGGTACAGTACTGTAATTTGAAAAGCATTTGAAGCAGCTGTGCTGTATTTTGAAATCCTCAATAAAATGAAGTAAATAACGATGCTGTCTTTTACATTACCTTGTTTTTGCGTAATTAATATACAAATGTCAATTAGATGATGATTTGCCTGAGACATAAAGAAGTAAAATAATGATCATCCGCTTATAGTGATCAGTTTCACCCAGACACATGTTATCACTATAAACGGTTTCCACTGTATCAGTAATTGGCAATTTGGTTAAATACATTAAAAAACACAGTACAGTATGTTGTTAAACACTGTTAGATGTTAATTCTCATGATTGCTACAGAGACTGGACGTATGGCTGCATTAATGCTACCATTGCTCAGCATTAGCAAAAAGTATCGTACACCAGGAAATTTTATGACTAGCCCAGGAACAGATTGGAATTCAAAGCAGACTACCAAATGTGCGTCATTATCGCACAATCGTAAAGCCGAAATACCCTAAGTCACACTATCGTAAAGCAAGGAGCGTCTGTTGCAATTGCACTTGGAGACTGGCTACGAATAATGTCTACAGAACAGAGGGGCACTTTGAAACTTTGTGAGAGTTTTTTGTAGCTTTTTTTTTTTTTTAATCTTTAGTTTTTTTTAATTTGTCAGTACTTTGCTCCACACTGTGATTGTAACCTGCTTTTTCCAGCTCTTCTTTAATTTCTGCACAATTAATTTCACTTTTATAAATGATTTTCTAACTTACATTGAACTTCTGGTGACTACCAGACTGCCAGTAATGCATTTGTCTCATCAGTCAACCGTTAATTTTATTTCTCCTCAGTAGCATCAATGTCCACGATCATGATTTGAGAAATGGGAGTTCTGCTGAACTATAAAGCACGTTGTAGACCCTTCCCACATGCCGACATCACAGGTTATTAGTTTTACACAGCAATTCTGTGCCACTGGGCCTAAGACAGTTTTTAGGGGGCTGCAACAGTTAATTGACAATGTAAAAGCGCAGAATCAGGTCAAATTTAGGCATTGGCTAGGGACAAGCACAATGTAGGTGGATATTGGGCTAGAGGACTCACCCTATATCCTAAGATCAGTCTACATCTTAAGAATCACACTACGTCCTTTGATCAGCCTATACCCTAAGAGTCACCAAATACCATAAGGTCAGTCTACATCCTAAAAGTCATCCTACATCCTAAGATCATCAGATGAACATGGAGACCAAAGGAGACCCAAACCTGTAATGCTGGAGAATTGACCAGTTCTACCCACATATCTATTCCACAAATGTATTATTTGCTTACTGCAACTTATTTTTCTCACTGCTGGATCACTGTCTCCCTGAAAAAAGAACTGCTGGGTCATTGGGATCCTAACCGATGCTGGAAGAGTGAGTCTGCGTGTGAGTGACCCTGAAAGACAGCCAGAAAAAAGACCACAGTGTATGTATCAGACATACTTTCCATGATCATTTTTGAGCCTCTGTGTGTGAATTGGCTGTTTTCCTAGAATGCCGCAGATTTGTTGACCAACAGCAGGATGGCGGCATCCAGGCAAACATATGCACCGATCCTGACAGGCTAACGGAAGATGGAGAGGCCGTCTTTTGGCGAGAACGCGACAGCTCCCGCTGGCTCCGCGGGGTAACGGGCAGGACATCTGCGCTATCATTAGCTGCCTCCGACGGGGAGCCCAGCACTCCCGCATGCTAACCACGACACCCGGCCCAAAACAGCGAAGACCAGTGGAAGGATCAGCTTAGCAACACAGCTGCTCGGTGCAAACTTCTCCATCTCTTTTGAGGTGGTCAGATGCCCATGCGGCGCCATCAGATCACATGAAACCATCCAGTATGCGAAGACCCATTCCCCCAAGTCTCTACTGCTCCTTCGGAGCTGCCATCCACCAACTCACCTTTGAAGTTGGGTCTGATCCGGGCATCATATCCAGAAGTTCTCCCCATGAGCTTGTCCAGGAAATCAGATGGCGACATGGGCTTTAAGGTTGTCCTGTTTGGGGACTTTATCTCGTCTTTACAGGAACCTGGCCTGCCGTAATGGAGGAGGATGAAGAGAAGAAGGAAGCAAGACAGAGGGGTGGAAGAAAAAGAGAAGAGAACAAGGTCACAAATCAAACTGAGGACCCGGTTATTACAGGATTGTTCCTGAAATCTGCAGAACTGTGGAGAAAATCATGGCTGCTCAGAGAGGGGAAGATGTGGGCTGTCCAAACGCCCCGAGGGCACCAGACCATCAGGCGGACAGTTCAATTCAAACATGGTGGATAGCTTGGGGGATGGGGGTCCGAGTCCTTCCTGGCAGAGCTGCAGGGGCCACGCTTTGACACGGCTCAGCCATGGCCCCCCTGCCTAAATCCTCCCTAAAAGTAAAAGCTTATGAACCAGCTAACACCGTTCCGTACCCAGTATCCATAGAAACTGCAATGTCCTTCCAAAAAACCGTGCCTGGCAGTGTCCCTCGCGCGTGAGGTTTGTTGACTTTATGCACTATAGCCAGGAGTTTGTTTGGATGGCACCAGGAACCTAGAGACTGAGCGGTTTGAGAAATTCTACCAGCTTGGAAAACCTCCAAATCCAGGCTAAGCCTGCAACTAATACCCCCAATAGTAATGCTCCAGAAGGAAAGTTGCCCAGGAACTGAAGTTAATATGTGTGGCTATGAAAAGAACCAATTCTAGGAATACTGGGGCTATACGAATGAATAATAATTAACAGTTTCATCAATAAGTCCTGGATATCCCTTCATGCTTCTGTCATTACTGGCTTGGAAAGAATCTTTAGGTAGCTGGTCTGTACAACTACTACAAAGTTAGCTCTAGACAGACTGTCACTTCCCGGTTATATCTGACTAGCAGTGATGTCTAGGGTGTGGATTGCTCTGGGGTATAAAACCACTGTTCTCAGTGCTTCAAGGGTCTTACATTCATGAAAGTCAACTTTAAACATGCAGTGAGCGCTTAGCACTGTACCTCTGAGCGCCAGTAACTGTGAAAATAAGCGAGGAAGACAGCATGAGGGAAACATTGCAGCATTTGTTTCATCGACACCCCGATGAAGGTTTAATGCATCTCTGATGTTGTCTATACGTTCCATACAGCCAGCAGTGTTAAGGCACCAGGCCGCACTGCATACCAGTATGGAGAGCGAGAGCAAAACAGCTGCTGCTGGCTACTCAGTGTGATCGTCGGTGAAAAGATCCCAGCATCTCTGACAGAAAACAAGCATTAGCCGCAGCGGCGGTACCTCCAGGGGTGCCGTGACTTATCACCGTGACCCAGCTCCGATGGCTTTTTTAAGAAGAGAAAATGTATGGATGGATGGGTTTCTAGCTGCTAATCTCTCCGGATGAGATGCAAATCGAGCTCCGGGTGAGAGACCCCGGAGTCGGCAGGCAGTCAAGCGTCTCGCATTAGTGATTGAAGACTGACGCGCAGACATGATGGAAAGGAGGTCTTTTGGCTAAACTACAATTAGCAAGAAATTGAATTTGTCACCAAAAGACTGTGGTTCAAATCCCCATGACCTGACCTCTCTGGGCTGTGAATAATCAGCTTCAAAAGCCCATAGCAATCAGAATTTCTTCTCTAAACTTCTATTAATGGTAATGGGTATATGTGGAATAGAATAGCAGTACTTCATTCACCCTTGTGGGGAAACTGAATAGTTTCACACATCCTGTCATACTCTCCATGAGACACACAGACATACATAGAGGTGAGAACCATTTTTGGGGTCAAGGCTCATTTTTAGCCAACATCCCTGGAGAAAATGGTGGCATCACTACCCATGGGATTTGAACCAGCAACCATCCAACCACAGGAGTTCAAACCTGTACATGTGGACATATCTTCTTTTAAAAGTGGAAATTTTGTGACGCTTGTTAGCTAATCTTTAAGGGTGTCACGGCTGAGCACAGATGACCTGAGCTCTTCTCAGGAGCAGGACAGATATTTCCAGGAGCGGTTATGCAGAGTGAGAATGAGACCAGTGCTTGAATGACATTAAACAAGACAACGACGGGCACTCTGTCAGATGAGGGGGGCAGGGGGGTCTGGAACGGGAAGGGCTGCTGCGTGGCTTCTCTTTGGCACCAGAAGGGGAAGGGCTCCTTGCCTCCTCACCCGGGGAAGTCTCTTTCACCTCCCAGTCTGTCTTTCATCAGCCATCCATAATTTGGCAGTCAAACGTTTAACTTTTCCCTGCCCTTCTCCTGTGTACAGATCTCTGGGACTGATCTGGGGAATCCCATCAGAAAGGGTCTATCGTTGGGTGTTTCAAAGGGCAAACAGCCAGCCACGGCACACAAACTCATTCCCCCAGCATCATGGGTCGCACGTAAACCATCAGATGGCAAATGATACCAGTCGTTGGTCCCGGGTTTGGGCCGCGTGTGATGTTTGGTGAGTGCGTGCTGGTCTGATTTTGCTCGCTGTGAGGGTCCCTCAGCTCAGGATGGAGAACGGAACTATGCGATACGGGGCTTTCATTTTAATTTTTTCAGGCTGTGGGCCACAGACACAATGAGTGTGAAGCAAGCTGAGAAATACGTTTTGGTTGACAACAACAGAAACAATACATCAGTGAGGGACTCCCGAGGTACCAAAGTGCAACAAGATTGTGATTACAAATCATTACAAAAATAAGAAAAGAAATCAGCTGGGCCCAGGGGTTGTGTAAGTGAATCCCTATTCTGCATCTAATTTCAGGGTTTTTCAAGGTTTAAACCATCCAACCATCTATCTTCGAACAAATTATCCTGGCCGGGGTCACGGTGAGCTTGGAGCCTCTCCCAGGCAGAGAATCCAGGCTTAAATTGCATCTAATAAAAACGTCCATGTTGCTGAGGACCTTCTTTGGCAACCATTAAGCACTCTGTCTTGCAGCATAAAATAAACTAAAACAGTACGGGGCAAATAAAGAGCTTTTCGTTTGGATTGACGCAGCTGTGTCTGATTTAGCCTGCATTTCACTTGCCAAGGACAAAACATGACAAACGTGACATTAATTTGCAGGCCCAGGCGCTGGCTGGGTCCCTGGGAAATCGGCGCAGTTGTGTCTGGTGGCATAACAGCCGTTGGCATTTCAAACAACCATCGGTGCTCCTCTAGGGTGTGCTTAATCTGCTTTTACAAGCTTGCCGTCAAATAACCCAACAAGGCAACTTTTCCCATAACACTGTCAAGCCTCCCCCCAGCCCGTCCCTGTCATGGAAGCTCGAAAAACAGTCAAGGACAAAGCAGTAGCGTCAGACTAATTTTCGTCGACAACTCAAGAGAGCTGATTTAGTCTGAGGCCGGGATTCACGGCCGCCCTGACTGCAACGCGGGCCATCACATTGCTGCCACACTTATTTCCTTATCCTCTTGAAATATTGACACAAGGGTCTCATTTTATGCAACTGCCTGCTTTACCGGAGAATTCTGTGAGTTTGTGCAGGAGGGCAGCTCAACTGTCATTTCAAATGAAACATAAATTTAGAATCTGGTCAATTTTTATATTGCCTCAGCGGAAGCAGGGGACCCTCTCCGGGCTGATTTTTTATGTGACTGTAACACCGCATAAGATTCATGTCCATATGTGAGTGTCTCAGTCTCACCGGAGAATCTTTGGGGTCAGAGAGTCAGGACAGACGCAGCAAACAGCCGTGGCCCTTTGAGAGGCCACCAGGATTAGCCAGATGGGCTAATTTAGCTGCCTGCCCACGCAAAGGTCTCAAAGCAGCCGAGGCTTTTTCTTCGAGTCCAATTAACAAGACTTCACACCTCAATCCTGTGTGGCTGGTCACATGTCCCCATTCCGAAGCCGCTCACGTTTCTCATCTGAGGTAAAGTTGGGGTGTTTTATAGACGGGCCTTGGCATTGGTTGAAAGAATAGAGATAACTGTCTTTGCATGCCAATTAAGTGGGCAGAACGGCTTGGAGTGAGAAGCAGTGCGCTGACAGGTCTCCAAGAACTGAACAAACAGATCTCATTCCAACTGTCCAGCAGGGTGTGCCACACTGGGACAGTGGCACGCTGCCAGGGAGAGGCTACCACGAGCCTACCAGCATCCTCTTGTTGGGCTTTCAGAAAAAATGGTAGAAAGTGGCCAGCCAACATTCAAAAGGCATGTTTTTGTGGATCCAACAAAGTGTGTATGGAGTAGCATTAAATACATACCCCCTTGGGCTCCCTTGGGTCAACACCCTCTGCCACCCATGAAATCTTAGACCAGGGGTCTCCAACTCCAGTCCTGGAGAGTTACTGTCTAGTAAGTTTTCCATCATACCCAGCTTCTGATGAGCCATGCCTGCTCTCAGGTATATACCAGGAACAGGTGTGGCTCATCAGAAGCCAAGTGGGACAGAAAACCTACTGGACAGTAGCTCTCCAGGACCGGAGTTGGAGACCCCTGTGTTAGACCATGTGAAAACGTCTTTCAAGTTGGGCACCGTGAGAGATCAACGGCTCTGGCAATAAGAAGATGAACAGCTGCAGAAAAGTAATTACAAAATGGGAAACAATCCCCGGCACAGATCATTTAGCCCACTAATGACACCTGTGGGGTGGCGGAGTCTGCCCGATCAGCCAGCCCGGTGACTGATCAGTGATCGAGACACATTTGTGTGATGGGATACTTGCAGGCGAAGATCTAGTTGCGGAGTTTATTTCCGGAATCAAATCGCTACGCTCGGAGTCAAAAACCGGATGCAGGAAGTCTACGTGCTAGCAAGACATCGGGGAAGATCAGTCACAGAACAACATGATCAAGAGGTTACACACGAGAAACCAAAATCGAATAAACTGTCAGACTGTAACTTAAGCAAGAGAGTAAAGTCCCAAGGCAAGTGTCCTAAGCAATAATGCAGCACAGGTATACAGGTATCTCAGAAAACAGCAAAGGCCACTGGGTATCCGAGCAGGGGGGGGGGGCATTGGCAATTACGCTTAGCTGCAGTTAAATTTGTTTTTGAGACGAAGGTTGCCACTGACGTTTTTTAACCAGTCCACTTATAAACCTCACAAGTGTAGGATCAGAATGGTCACCAGCAGTAGCCTGGCATGGCAAACTGGAAGGAAACCAATTGAGCTGTGTGATGTCGTCTGCCACACCAGTGATTCCCTACTGTGGGAGTGCTAATTTTTCTCCCGGAATCTCCTGGAACATTCCGGAACCAGAATGTAACTATTACTAATAGAGAGTTGTGCACCATGAGAAACTGTGGCACATTAATGGCTGTATGAATGTGACATGGCACAAAGGCAGTTTCCTTGCATCCCCCAAGTTTATTTATGGTTGACCTTTAGCGTTCATCTCCCTCTGGCCATTAAAGTTTAAAACGTGCCGTCAAATGGAAGCCTCTGGCACCTTGCGCTCGTTGATTCTGCTCTGAGGGCAGTGGGCTCTTCTTCCCCTGTCCTCGGAGATGGTTTTTACAAAGTCAGCTTTGAATTTTTATCCAAGCAACTAAAAAAGTGAAGCCAGCTTGCACTCAAAATCAGCAGGGTCACAGGCCCAAGGCGCACAAGGAACTGACCAAATGTCAGGAAGGACGAGATTGGGGCATTACAGCTCATGCAAACCTTCAGCTGAACGTGACACAAACAAACACATCCGCAAGTTTTCCCTGCTGGCTGTCCCTCCCCATTAGCGAGTGCTCCTTGAGCTTTGACATTCTGCGTTTGATAACATAATTAATTTTCAGAATGATGCGACAGTAACGCTGAAATTAGCCTCCGTGTGAATGTTTGTATATTTAGTCAGCTGCCTGTAAGCTGAGGCTTTAATCATTCGGGCTTAATCCAAATGAAGCTGGAGAGTCAATCATCCAGAGGCTGCTGGTCGTGGCTTTCCATTTGTAATGCGATCTCAAATCCCACCAGGAGAGGATGTCCCGCCCCAGCCTGTCGCATGTCACGCGGCCGGGTCGTCATCTGGCAGATGAAGGGGGATCTTGTTATCGCCAACATGCATCAGCAGCTGGGGTACTGAGTGGCTCTGCATGTAAAGGCTCTCTACCCAAGAGCAAAAGGTCACAGGTTTGAATCCCAGGGTTGGGTCAACAGAGTGATCATATTATGTCATTGTTGAGCCTCGGAGCACGACCATTAACCCTAATTACTCCAGGGACTGCCTGACCCTGCTCTCTCAATTCTGTGATGCTTTGGATGAAAGTGTCTGCTAAGTAAATGTAATGAAATAAGCTTAAAATTAGCCTCCATGCTAATTGTACCATGTCAAATTCTACAACTGAGCAACAGGACAGAAACCCAAACAAGACAAAGAAAAGGCGAAGGGGGCCAGTGTTTGAAATTCATCCTCAAATCAATCAAAAATGATATTTACATAAAAAATAGTATTCTTTACTCTAGCTTAATGGAGGATACCATAACATCCCAATTCGCTGTCAAAGGGCATCAGTGAGCTCCCAGTTATCTTCACGGCCCGTCAGCTGAATGCATTACCCAGAATGCACTTTGGCTTACAACATTACTCCCAGACAGTATGCTTTGATTGGATGACATAAGACAAGTTATTGGATCATCATCAAATCACTGAAGGTCAGCCCCAAAGGAGACTGGAAAAGCTGGCAAAAAAAAAATAAATATTATGGAATGTAGCCACGTTTGAATGTCTTCTTCCTTTTCGTATTAAACCTGCCCTCCAGGCCAGAGATCTTGGAATCAATCCTGATTGCTTCCTGCCTCGTTTCCAGGAAACGGCGCTGCAGGCTCGCAGATGAGACGAGCGATTGCGTTTCCTGCTGAAAGATGGAGTGCATTTCTATCTGCCTTCCCAGCTCGAAAATGGCAGCCAGCCCCACCCCCCTTCTGTCTGATCAAACTTGTGTTCTCCTGGGACTGATATATAAAAACAAACTGTCCATTACAGGCGGCAATAATGATAATTCTGTCAGTAGAGCCGCACCTGAACGTTAACCCTGTTCATTCCCGCTCTCCTTTGCATGTCCTTGAACAGTGATGGATAGATGGTCACCCTCTTTGCTGCTAAACATTTCAAAACCCATCTATCTTTGAGCTGATTATCTTGGTCAGGGCTGTGGGGGCTTAGTATTTTATCCAGGCAATATAGGGTTCAAGGCCAGTTCATTGTAGGGTACATTATCATATTCCTTGGGCAATTTCGAGATGCCAATTAGTGTAACTGCATGTATTTGGACTGCGGGAAGAAATCAGAGTACAGGGAGAGTACTCCACACTCAGAGGGAAGGCAGGATCCAAAGCCCCAAAACTAGAGGCGAGAGGCTACCAGCTGACTGAACAATGTAGCTGTCTGAATGAAATCCAGGCTGAATAGCTCATAAAGACACATCCACCAGGGGGTGCTGAGGAAAGGGGTTGTAAAAATGACCCATCATGGTCTTTGCTTAACCAGGATTGTCACAGCATTCTTTTTACACATAAACACAGCTAAGTTAAAAACAGGAAGTTCTGGGTGAGTCCCCTACAGAAAGCTGAGGGAGGGGGTGGCTTGGTTGCATTGTGTGTCTCAGTGGGTAATTGGATTGACCCCGACAGAAGAGTCACATTGCTGTTGGGCCCTTGAGCAAGGGCCGTAATCCCCCCCAAAATGATGGATACATTGCATGATGGGAAATGTGCAAGGAGCGTGCCAATATACTTGCATTTGCACTAGTGCAGATGGCAAGTAGAGCAGTCATTCCTTTCATTTGCAGGATTCAGCTCTGCAAAGAAACACGAAGCACACCGGGGGGGTATGACTGTTTTGTTCAGCCCCTGCCGAGCTCCGGACCTCCACCCCACCCAGTGACAGGGTGAGTGTTGGGCACACAGACACATCACCATGGGCGGAAAGAGAAAGTGAGCCAGCGTCCGACGAGATGACTCTGTGGGAGGGGGGCTTTTACATCACTGCCTCTGGGGTAGACCATCATGATCGACTATCTCCCTCGGGGGAGGGGCGTGTGGGGGTGTGCATCTATTTATTCACTACGGGCCTTTAGTCTGTCGTAGAGGTGTGAGGAATGCCCTGATTGGCTACCTGCAGATGGACAGGAGTTGGGGTTCAGATTGGCGCCACGCCAAGCAGGCCACTCGGGCTTCTTCACGTGCTACTGCAAGCTACACGCGTCCTCGCTGTGGGCGCAGGAATCACATCAAAAACAAGGGACCACTTTACACTTCACCTTCAAAGTGAATTTCCGCTGCCCCCACAAACAGTAGTTATCGATGGGCTGAAAAGTAAATTGCAAAAAACAGAAAATCTAGCCCCGTGACATTCCCTGTCTTTGCATCCAGGTGCAGCGGTGACTCAGCCTCAGAGATACAAGCAGGAAAGGGGGGGCCCAGGCAGTGGGACGCCTACAGCCACGCAGAGGCTAACGGCTAACGGCCAGCAATCGCGTCTGGCTGCATGATGACCTTATAAGCCTCCAGCTCACATGCCTCTACAGATCAGCGAGCTGCCCAGCACCAGGCCACCACTGGGGGGCGCTACAGTAGGATTCCTCCTTCTTATGTGGACCTTCATTAAAAGCATGTTCTTAACCATGCATTAGATAAGAATGTTGGCTGAGCATAAGGCTGTCCGGCAGCCGGCCTATAGGTGACATAGGCAATCACCTGGGGTGCCATTTCATTATAGAGCACAAAATAGCAAGTAGGAAAAAAAATCAGAATAATGTTAATAGATACTTTATTGATCCCTGTGTGCAGGGCAGCTGCCCATAGTGGCACCCAGGGAGCTGGGGGTTAAGGGCTTTGCTGAAGGACTTGCAGATGGGCTGGGTTTGAACCAACGACCCTCTGATTGCAGACAGACAGGCTTAGCCCACTGAGCCACACACTGCCCCTCACATTGTGACTTTTCTTTTGAAACAGGTGCAAGCTAGCTAGTTAGCAACCAGACACCCAATGCTAGTGAAATGTTTTTAATATAAATGAACTCTGGTGGGTGTGTGTGGGGTTGGGGGTGCTCAGAAGAATCCCGCTTTGGGCCCTGGCTAAGCAGGATCTTTGCCGTGGGGGGGGAGGCGGACATAGGGTGCATTTTCCCAAGTCCTGGACTGGAGGGGACCCAAGTTGACATTTTGTCAGGCGACCTAGAATTCCCCATACTGCAGCTTTTTAACAAGCTGCCAAACTTTTCTAGCAGACACTTTTATCTAAAAGCAACATACATTTATTCCAGCTCTTGCTCTATAGCCTAATGGTGGCATCACACTGCTGATCCAAGGATTTGAACCTGCGACTTTCTGTTTGCAATCAGAGCATCCTACCCCAGAGCCACACCCCCAAGGACTGACATGCTTATTTATCTGATAATGATAAATGTAACCCCCCACAGACCAATGCCAGTGCAGATGGAGCTCCCACTGGAAATTACCTACAAAGGGACACAGTGTCTGCCAGGTAGGCATTGTGCTTAATGCTAAATAATGTGTTTCAGATGTTATACTATGACCCCGCCCAGTGCTTCTAGTGGGGCCTGGCTGCAACCGCCCCATTGGGAGAGTGAGACAGGTCCCTTAAATCAGCTGATTAATTGGGCTGTTTCTCTCACAGTGATGCCAATGGGAATTCTACGCCAGCAGCTCAGTGGCAAACTGCTTAAGCCGTACATTTCCTCTACATCTGGGTCCTTGAAGAGGCAGGTGAAATGGGCAGAGAGAGGTCACGGTCTGCACCCAGATCTCAGTGTCCACATCTCCCTGCCCTCGCAGAAGGTTTAGCCTTCAGACAGTCGTCCAACAGCCTTTCCTGGCCAGGGTGCTGATGAGTGTTCATCATGCCTTCAGAACTGCAAATGCATGGCAGCTCTGGAATCGTGGCAAGTCCCCTCCCTATTTGCTGTGCATCAAGGGAGTATGAGACAGGAGAACAATGCAAGACAAACTGATTACGCTTCACAGGCATTAAGAGAGGCAGAGATGAAGACAGAAAGAGAGAGAGAGAAAATGTGAGCGTGGGGCTCTCCTAAGGGCCTTGCTGGGCTTGCAGATAGGGTGCAGGGCTCCTAAGGGCCTCACTGGAGAAGGGAGGCAGGGCGTGGGATTCCAAAAGGCCTTGTCAGGCTGGGAGATGGGGCGCAGGGCTCCTAAGGGCCTTGTCAGACGGGGAGATGGGAGATCGATCATTTATGTTACCCTAAGACAGAACACTAGCTGCTGTGGGGAGGCAAGATTTGCATTTAAATCTCTGGTTCATGTTTGGAAAAGAGCATCATCTGAAACTGAAACTGTCTATGACAGACATCAGAAGCACATGAATCCATTTGAAATACAGGTGTGGGGTAAGGACAGTGGAGGCCGAAATCTAAGTGATGAAAGGACATAAAGGCTGGTTATTCAATCTGACACGCGGAGATGTGAAAATGCTCACATATCCGCGCCTCTATGAAGTCAGTCTGCCTCCACACAGAAGCTGTTTTACTGTCTTTGGCTGAACATCAGCCTTTTGTGTATTATTTATCACCTGCTCAGCTGATGCCTTTTCCTCCAGAACTGAGTTTATAACTATTTATAATATATGTTTACAATAAAAACCTAAACTGAGGACCACAATGTAAATGTGCCACAAATTCACCATAAAAATTTGATGTCTGAAAAGTTATGTGGAGGGGGAATAGATAAGGCAGGAGACTGCGAGACTGAGGCTGTAATGCACCTCAAAGATTACCCGCAATTATATATTACTAAAGCACTGAATTAGAAGGTTTAGCTAGTTAGCAACTACTGAGAAAATAAGTTCTTGCCCATACAGATTTATACATAATACTGGAGGTTTTCAGGTGAATACGGCAGGGCTAATTACTGAATTCATTTTTCACTGGAGTGGCAACCTTCCACAGACAAGAATGAATTCACTCCCTTACCTTGCTATGCTAACACTATCCTAATCCGGCCTGCTACCTGCTAGCTATTTCCAAATCTGTCTCTCAAAATCTCCACGGCAACAACGTTTAACAGCCAGGCCCAGACTAAACTGCATCTCAGTCTTTCACACTGTTGTTCCAAAAATGTGAATATTCACAAGTCTAGTGCTTCCTCCATGTGTGTAATTCGATCTACGTGAGAACAACTCGTTATACCTTCCGCTCAATTAGCACGCCGCAATTGCTCCGGCATATCGCGTTTGGGGCTTCGTGTGGGGGCGTTAGCCTGTGGCGTCTGCATGCTGTGTGACTGATCGATCTACCAATTACAGTGATATGAGCTGCTCAAACAAACAAACAGGCCAATCAAAATCATTCACATGTGTTTTGTATAGTCAAAAACAACAATGTATCCGCAGAGCCAGATTCCCCGCCCGGGTGCCCAGCATGGCTGAAAATCTGCCTCAACTCCCACAACACTATCTATGCAGGGTAACATGGAGATCTGCGTCTGAATGGGAGCAGAATGGTCCAGCTAGCTTGGAGGGTACAGGCTGAACTGAGCTGATGAACAAGCACCTCACATTCTGCCAATGAGGGTCGCCCAGGGTTTACAACTTTGACTGGCTAGCTGCACACAGTTACATGCATTTACATCTATGTAAGAGTTCATTACCTTGTGCATAGTCTGTAGAGATTGCGAACTAGCTCAGTGGTTTTGATGTAGCTAATTCTAGGTTTACAATGGAATAATATAGATCTGTCGTAAGAATTTTTGCTTGAGCGTAAGTCTGACAGCCAAATGCACAAGAGTTGGCAACCTGGATGCTCAGCACTGTACCAAGATGTTCGGTGCTGTAGTGGAATGCTCAGCTGGTACCAGGATGCCCAGCGATGTACCGGGATGTTCAGGGTTGTACAAAAATGCTCAGAACTGGACTCGGATGCTCAGCACTGGACCCGGATGCTCAGCGATGTACTGGAATGCTCCCCGCGGTTCCAGAATGCTCAGCACTGCACCAGGATGCTCAGTGCTGTACCAACATGTTAAATGTTGTACCAAGTTTCTCAGCATAACAGTAGAAATCTCAGAAAATGCTCAAAATCACACACAGGTCCTACAGTTTTGTGCCAATATAGGACAGATCCCCCTCCTATGACAACCACAGTGCGTTTCTTCCTATGATGTAAACATCGAGTCCTTTAATGACAGACACCTCCTGCAATGCTACCCCTCACATCACATAATCACATCACTCCAGATCAGAATCAGATGTATGAATGGTGTATAGATAAGGCAATCTGAATCTATAAAGCTGGACAACTGTCACCCCCCCCCCCATCACATTGTTTCATAGATTTTTGATTAGTTTGTTTCACACCCCTAATTGTTGCAGACTACACCAAAGGCTCTCAGCAGTTCCATGGATCAATATTTACTTGTTTCGGTCTGCCACTGAATGCCCCCACCCCAACCTGCATATACTGTTGACAGGAGGGACTTGCTTATGGGGGAACGCAAATCCAGTTTCCTCTAGCTTGCTATGCTTTCCGTCAACGGTAGCGATGTTCCTGCACACCAGGGAAGGCTGTGGGGAACCGGAGCGGCCTGGTGCCATTTGGCGGGGCGGAAGGCTCCTCATGCGTGCTTCTCTGGTCATTAGGTAGTGTGTCACGCGAAGATTAAGAGCTTGACGCCTTTCTCATCCATGATGGCTTCACATAATGCTCTTATCATCCAGCGGCTCCGAGCGCCCAGTACAAAGACAATGAATAATTTCTCTGCAGGCCAATTCAGAACCTCATTTGGACCCCGTTCTCATTATGTCAAGACTGCATATCATAGTTATTAACCAAAAAAAAACAACCTATATGGAGGTTCTGCTGCATTCTGTTATCTCTTCAGCTTATACACTCTCCTGTGGCTTTCCATGAAGAAGAATCTCCCATTAATTAAGACAAACAGTTTCCGGGTCCTTGCAGATCTCCAGGTTCCTGCTGGAACCAGGCTGTAGGGCAGTGTGGAAACCAGTGCCTGGTGAGTTGGTCGGGAAGCAGACACAGGTGGTGTATGGAAGAGCTGGTGCTGGAGGGAACATTATTTGCTCCTAGCTTTGTAAACACCTCGAACCGGGATCTGTTTTTTTTTTTTTTCCCTCCATGTTTCCACAGCCTCACTTGAGTAATTGACACCTACAGGCTGTGATGAATTGGTCATTATTTCTGCATTGATGAAAACAAGGTAAGACAAGTGGAACAAGGTAAAGCTGTGGAGCATGGGGTGAGTAAGCATGGCAGACCTGTTTGAGAGCATCAGCCGTGCACACCCCTTAACCGGCCCACTCACCCACACCATTTATTTGCAGTCTTCATGTCCTCAAAAACTACACTCTTTACATCTGCTGGAGTTCCACGGGGCATTTGTGAAGGCTGGTACCAACCTACGTCCACATGACTGTGGTGGGCTGAAGATTAGTGATGAAGGATTTTTATTTATCATCGTGTAAGTGGGATACTCATGTGCAACAAAACTTACTAGCAGTTTCGTTAACATAACCTTCGATACATTCTGCACTGGATACCAGCTTTCGGTGCTTCATGATTGAACCGAAAGAGTGCGAATTGTTTATAATTGTTGTCCTTACTAGAAATCGTCATGCAGGAGCAGCGAGTAAGCCTGATGATGACTAATTCTAACTCCTCCTGACTCACAGCGGTTCCCCTGACACTCATTCCGAGTTTGCACCCGCCCATCCAGCTGTTGTGCTGGGTAGAAATCTAAGAACGACTAGACAGAAGCAGCTGAAAACTCTCCATCTCATTCAGGTGAATTGAAACCACACTTAGGAGCGGTGTTATTAATTGCTGAAAGTCACAATGCCATTTGCACTAACTTTTCCTCCATCCCTCTAGAACTCCTCATGCTCCAAAGTGCCATTCTGACAGATTTGTTCATTTGCCACCTAAGTGCTCCCCATGAATGCATCATTTGATGCTGCAGTGGCGACGGCAGAGTGAGATTCCCGCCGTGAGCCTGCCCTAAGGCTGCAGATGGATCTGTTCCAGCGTTGTCTGTGCTTGCATGACCCACGCACCAACTGGGGATGTGCCTTTGGTGGCTCATAGACACGCACAGCTGTAAATGGTATTTTATAGAGTTGGTTGTTTCTGTACTAATTCATCTCAATGACAATCATAAAATAAAAAAAATCACTTTTATATTAGTGCTTTATTTTCTTTCATTTGATGCAAATTATATTCTTTTATGCTTTCCTCGTTAAGGACTGGACTTGACACCTGAAGGGAAACAGTAATTTTACCTTTGACAGATGGGGGGGGGGGGCAGCTCACAGTGACAAACACTGTTTAGGGTAAAACAAGTTGCTGAGCAGTGTGTGTGACAGACAGCAGAATGTGTGACAAACGCCGCCC
>JABFEA020000002.1:28478256-28493307 GCA_019775915.2 Cyphomyrus plagiostoma
ACCTGCATTGTCCTGTTTGTACCTCATCTCCTGTCTCTACCTGCATTGTCCTGTTTGTACCTCATCTCCTGTCTCTAACTCCGTTATCCTGTTTGTACCTCATCTCCTGTCTCTACCTGCATTGTCCTGTTTGTACCTCATCTCCTGTCTCTACCTGCATTGTCCTGTTTGTACCTCATCTCCTGTCTCTGCCTCCTTCCTCCTGTCTCTACCTCTTTCCACCTGTCTCTGCCTCCTTCCTCCTGTCTGTACTGCTTTTGTTTTATCTCTACCTCACCTCCTGTATCTATACCTCCTTCCGTCTTTACCTTGGGTCCTGTCTCCTTCTGATAACCCTATTTAGGGTTCAAGTTAAACCCAGAAAAATTGCACATGATAGGAATGTAAGGCATGTGAGGTTAATCATAGTTTAAGATTGTGTTTGAAGGGTAATCACATGTGCTGTAATGTTCTGCAAACCTGGCTGCAGGTTTTCTTTAGCCCAATTATGTTGGGAAGGGCACTATATACAAAAGAAACTGAATTTAAGAACAAGATAAAATGAAGGGATGCCAGGCATTCAGCACCTCCAGGGAAAAGTGTGTTTCTGGTAGGTAAAGACGCCTTATCTCTGCTGCTTGTCAGACAGGAACCACACAGAGGTGACCTTGGACCCGATCCCAGACTCCTGTTCCGCTGGATTGAAATGTCCTGCTTCTTCTCTTGGTGTAGGGGGGTGTTGGGGTGGGGGACAGCCCACAAGATTGATATCTGGAGCAGCTCCCCAAACTGCCTCCTTATGTTCGAGTGGGAGGGGTTTCATTTTCATCCCATCGTCATGGCAATATTGGTGACCTCGCACATTGAGGTGTGTGTGGTAGCTGCTCACACACTAAGCCAGTTCTGTCTCATAGAAAGAGGAGTGTGTTGTCCTCCCGTGTTCAATCGATAGTGTCCGCCACACGTCATGCACCCACCTGCTCGTTAAGAGCTGAGCGTTTAGGGGGTGTTTCTGAGACATACCTCTGATAATCACAGGGGTGTCACAAAGATGGAGCCCTTGACAGTAATGTCTTAATGGCACTGCAAGTGGGACTTAGGCCCACACAAACAGCACCATTTTACAATGATCAAGGCATACTTCACAGGCAATAATTATTTCTCTTCTCAGCTCTGGGGACTGTGCTTGAATGACTCACTCTACCAAAATGGATACCAGACAGACATTCACTTTACTCTGATCATTATTTACCTATTTTGCTGATAAATATGGTCTCTTTTTCTCTCTCACTCACTCTCTTTCTCTCTATTTCTTTTTCTCCTGCCTTTATCTGTTTCACAAACACACATACACACAATTCTCTGAGGAATAAAAGTAAGGAAATCATGCTTCATCTCAATGTCATTTTTACAGAATGCAGAGGAATAAATAATTTCCCATAGATCAAATAACTTTTTACTGAAGTGTCACTCAGAATCCACGAATGAGATAAAACACCAACTAGCTCATTCTCAATTCACCGGTCTGCCAGTCATCTCAATGTCTGTCTGCAAATCACCACATCTGCTGATCTGCCAATCAGCTCATAGTAAGTAAACCTCCGAATCAGCTCATTGCACAGCTCCCAATATGCCAGTGGCTGAGTGGGATGCCGGGTGGTGTGCAAAAGGGTGGTAAGATTGGGTAGAGGTAGAGCCAGTGACTTGAGCAATAAGGAGCATGTTCAAGAATTTCCCTCTGGGATCAATAAAGTTAATCTAATCCAATCCAATTTAATTAATGGATCTAGACTGTAGTTTGAGAAGTATGGACTGCCTCTCTAATGACTGGGTGTGGATATGGTAAAGTGGGCTGTGGCTTCAGTGGAATGGGATGTGAGGAGTCTGTGGCTTTAGATAAAAGCATCTGCTAAATAGATAAATGTAGAGTAAATGTGACGTCATGGGTGTCCCTACGACCTTGGCCAGGACGGGGTAAAATGGATTGGAGAGAAAGCCACCTGCAGGTTCCTGTGAATTTAAACAAAAATAAAGTTGTTGACAATAAATCATTATTTCGCCATTCCATTATAAAATTTCTTAGTATAAATCCCCGCCCCCAATACCGAGAATCACCATTTTAATTCGGGCTACTTTGCGTTTCGACGCTGTTGACATGTGCGAATGATATGCTTGTTTGTGCGTCTTTTTTATTGCACGATACTAAAACCCGCGTCGCGATGTAAATGCGACGCGAGTTTCCCTCGCCTCTCTCCGTTATCCATTAGCATAATGCGCCGCCGGTGCGGCCAGCCCGCCGCGTCATTAACTCATGAACCCGAGCCGCCATGCGAAACGGCGCCACCCAGCAGTCGCGGGGAGCCGAGGGCATCACCGGCGACTAATACTGACACCGCCTTCACTTAATTAGGAGTTTTAAAAATTATGTATGTCGCAAATCAAATAAAACATTTTTTCTTTGTCATTAGTTGTTTTTCTTTCAGGTTTATCTATATGAACGATTTAAATATTTATCCTTAATTAGACCTTCCATGTTGAGCACAAAACAAGCAGCGAGAACTAGAGGTTCATGTTCATCTTCCCTTTTATTGTACGCATCGAACTGTCAGAGTCTCTACAGACGGAGCTGAACATCACTGATCTCCCAGCCTCATTACGCCTCTTCCCGTGGCGGCACAACCTGCCCCCCCCAAAAAAAACATTTCTTCATATTAAAGCTTAAAAGAGCTCGTCTTCATGTGGGTGCAGGTCTGAACTTTGCCTAATTGCTGCAGGCTAAAAGCTGACCAGTAGGCAGCTAATGTATTTCAGGGAGAAACAGGAGCTTATCCAAAAGGCAATGAGATTTTTAACAACTCACCATTAAAAACTGTGATGTATATAAACAAATGAACCATTTTCTGACCACCTTCTCTGGTCAGGGTTGCTGGGGGCAGGAGTACAACCTTCTCTGCTGCGACCTAAATCCCATGTGGAGACCATGCAAGCTGAACTCACTGAGCAGAGTTGGGATTCAAACCCACTGACCCACCAGACTACCCATGAACCATTGGGACTCACAACATTAGATAGCTTAGCATCGCACTGGCATTCATCTTTGGAGCAACAAAAATGTAAACTTGCTTATTTTGCAATGAATAATGACCTTCTGAGCCACATTAATTGATGCACAGTGCAAATACTAATTATGCTGTGCAGAAAGAGCCAAATATGTACTTATTTTGAGTCGTAAATCATTAGAGTGTCACGTAATGAAGCAATAATTAAGATGGGGTGGCATACTTTTCAGTAAATTGTTACTGATTACCGATGTTTCAGTCCATTATCCGGAATTGCATTGCCTGTCCTCCCTGACGTTAACTGGCCATTGATTACAGGGCCTGATGGTTTCTCTCGGCCGTCTCCCCCAGTCGCCCATCTCATTCATGCTCTCGACGCTAAATAAAAGGTTTTCCACTTTAGCCTTGGTCAGGGTTGGAGCTACTCAGAGGTTGCATGTGTACACAGTATAAATAAATAGAAATTGCTAGCTAAAGTCAAGCGCTGGTCATCCTAGATGTATCTCCAGGTCTTCATGTATTTCCATCTCAAACTTTTAGGTTTTAGGTTGAGATTAAAAGAAATTGTATATGTTCCTGTTTTCCAGGGTTATTTGTATGAGTCTCACAGCCTGGTCCTGGTTCGCAGTCATTGTTTGTCTTTCTAAAGCTCCCCATCTTTTCATTCATTTATATGTGTTTGCCTTTTGTCTCTTTCCCTGTCTCTGTTCCCATATTCTCTGTGTCTGCCGGTTCTCTCACAGGGGCCACTATTAAACTGCCAAGCTTTAAACTGGGCTTTGGCATGCAGAACTATGGATGCTTCAAGTTTCCCTGGTTGCCAATGGGACACAAATATTGGCGTGGGACGGACCTGGTCTCAAGTGGCTAGAAGCGGAAACAGTATCCTATCATTCATGGGAGCAACACCACGCATGTTCATCACCGAGGACTGCGCTCAGCATACAATGTTGGAGGTCAGACTCTTCGGGTGAGATCACAGTTCACACAATTTGTGGAACTGGGATGGGTCTGAAAATGGATGTGTAGCCAACTGGGCCACAACCAGCGGAAGTTGGGCGCATGATGAATCCAGCAACTACATGATCCTACAGGGAAGATGCCAGTGAGGACTATAAGTTTGCCCTCAGTGGGAAACGGCTGAACAGATGGATTCGTTTGAGTGTTTCGTTTAGATAAAGGTGGTGCTGTTCTGTTCAAAAACACTCAGTGTTGTAGGAATAGGTCTGTGAAACACAAGATGCTGATGGGATTTTGAGCTAATTTTACCTCCCCTTCCATATCCAGGAAAAGCTCTTTAAACCTCACCCATACCTGCAAGCTCCTCTTGTGGGTCACACCATAGGAGGCATCCAAGGCGAGGAGAAGGGGGCGATGGGGTTCTTCACAGGCCTACAGGTAATCTCCTGCTCCCATGCAATGTAGAGATTGGTGAGGGAGGACCGCTGGACTCACAGATTGCCTTACGGAACAGGAAGGGGTTATAGGGGCATATGATGCCTACCTCACCAGGGGCATTTTCAGAGGGCAGGGGCTTTAGGGAGAGATGCGTGGGGGAATCGCTTCTGTTGAATTTTCCTAAAGTTACTTACTGAGGTTGGAAATGACAGTGCTGAGGAGCACATGGATGAGATTTTCTGTCCCCATGATGGACAGAAGCAGTCTGATAAGAGCAGAATCATACTGGTGAAAATGCAGCAGCGCCCTCTGCCTTTCACTTTGTGCGTGAAGAAAAGAGACGTCTATGTCCTGAGGTGTCAGTGCACAAGCTCTTCTCCTACGTGACTTACACATTGTTGGAGTGAGCGGAATGGTCCAGCTTGAGACTTACGTGGAGGTGGCACACTATGGCCATAGTGGAGTAATATTTGTTTGCAAGTGTACTGCTGCCAAGGCCTAAGAGAGCTATAGCATGCTGTGAAAGCAAGTGTTGAGCATGCCGCTTTATTGAATCGGGATTAAAGTTAAATCTGCTGGGAGAAATGGAGAAAGCCATGTAATGAATATATTTTACTGAGCCACTCATGCGTTCATACAGTGCATGACATGCACAAAACATGAATAAACAATCTGAACAAAAATGTTTCACACAAAATTAATGGCCAATCCATGCCGAAATTAAATGCAATAATCTCATGCAATTTAAACAAAACACAAATTCTACTCAAATGTTCATGTTAATGAAAAGGTTGTTGTTTGACTTCAATCAGAAGTGGAGTAGTAATTTTCAATCTGACCATTACGAACCATGTAAATCAAGATATAAAATTATGCATCACATCCTGGGAAACTTTGTGTATGTGTGGTGGTGGGCGGGTGGGGTTTCATAGCCTGGCTGAGTACTTATAAGGATGTTCTTCCTGCGCGGGGGACCGGATGCTGTCAGCCAGGGTTCAAAGAAAACATCAACACGATCCATTCATGCAATTTTACAATTAGTCATTTTATATGGATACAATTTGTTCTGTTCACTGTAGTATAACATTGTTTGCTGGGGGGTGGGGTAGAGGGGGTGTATCAGTGGTGCCTAGTGGGGTGATCCCCCGACTCTCAAGGATCCTCCTTTAAGGACTCACCTGTTTCCTCACCCTAAGTATTGACTGACAGATCTTCAAATGATCGATGGGATGACAATACAGGAATGGAACACAAAATGCATGTCAATGATCAGGCTGCTCTCCAGCCATCTTGTTTGTGCCCCAATGGAAGTGGCCGAGCCAGAGGGTCATGCCCTACCTCAGGTTACCTATAAACCGGCACAGTAGGTTCGAGTCTTTGTTCAGTCTTGTTAGCTTTCATGAGTGGTCAAGCCTGCATTTATTTCCCTCAAGTCTTTCATACCTATTCTGTCTTTGGCATATTTGCTTTATTTCATTTTAATTCCTCGTGTTACCTCATCACCTTTGTCCTCCGTCTCATCACCTACGGTGGCCAAGAGAGCCCAATACGATTCCAAATGAAGAAATGCGTGTCTAATAGAAAAACACACTGCAAACCAACAAAGGATATTATCTGAGTTTGTAACGCAAATGCAAACACACTGAAAATTCATAGATGCTACACAAATTCAGAAAACAACAAAATGGCAACAAATGCGAACCACATTTTACAAACACGCTGCACATTCACAGATGCACTGCAAATACAGAACGCAACTGCAGCTTCGGTAACATGCTGCAATTAGCTACAACACAACTTGCAACTTTGCTGTGTTTTTCTACTAGACATGGTTTTCTTTATTTTGCATTGCATTGGGCATTCTCAGCCACCGTAATTCCACTGCGCTCTTCACTGGCACCTCTGTGTTCCATAGTCTCTGACTACTGTTCCACCTTCATTAAAAAATGTGATAAAAAGATTATCTATTCCATCACTTAATATTCATCCATCCATCCATCTCATAACCACTTGTGCATGTCATTATCATTCACACGTGTTCTTTTGAATGAGGCAGCCACAGATTGTGAAGGGATGTCCTTATTTGTCAGCTGACCTTCAGGATGCCTGACCACGATCTTTGGGGATTTCCAAAAAAATATGCAGATGCTCTGCGTAGTGAATATTTTTCAGCCTGCTGTTTTTTCCCCCTCGTCATAAGTGTACATCCAGGCCAGAGAGTTCCATAGAAAAACAAATAAATGTAATATATTACCCAGCCCCCATGATGGCATCGCGATGTATTGCTCGGTCGAGCCGATGTATCTTTCCTCCTGAGCAAAAGGACAAATTGAGTCCAGCAAAGGGCAAGGGGGCCTTTCCATCCCAGCGGGTTGGGGGTGGGAGCAAGGGAGGCAAGGTGACATAAGATTTACACTACAAATGCATGGGTTCGGCGTTTTTTAAATCTCTCCTGGTGATGCTTTTGGAGATAAACTTTCCTGCTCCTGGTCTCAGCTCAAGTTTTCCCAGTTGGAAGTGCGCGACAGGAAAAGTGGAGCTTGTCACTCCCCCCAGGGACGCCACTCCTCCCTTGCACTGGAACAGTATACCTTCTCTTTCCACATTGTGGACAACCCCGCAGGGAAGGTGGTCCCACACCTTACGTAGAGAGTAAGAGCTACATAAAGACTATACACCTAGACACGATGTCCTTCTTAACCATTGAAACGTGTTTCCTTTCAATGATTGGCGTTAGGGCTTTTAAAAACCCAACCTTTAATGTCCCTTTAGTTTATCTTCCACACATCCCAGTAGTTTTTATAGTTTAGTTTCCATACATGCCTATATTAGCCACTGTCACCAGTAACTATGTAGCTGATCTTTGCTAACTGTATTGGTTCCTCTTGGATCTTAAATGGACACCTGCTCCAGTGCTTCAGAGCTGGGTGAAGCCCGAACCTTCATCTGGAGGCTCAATCACATCCCTCACTGATGTTTTTTGAGAGCTTTGATGGTGTGGAAGATCTGAGCCATTGTTTGATTGGACCTACAGCCATGTCTGTAAGGCTCTGCTAATAAGATAAACTGATTTAACGAGAGTTTGAGCCTGATTACATCTGCCAATCTGCCAATGCTTGATGTTCTGTCATGTACACCCTAACTATTGTAGGATAGTTTTATGTAGTTAATAGTCCAGTAGGAAAGGGTTGGTTTTACTCAAATTTACAGTCCTCAGGCAACAATGGATTATTAGATACTCTAGTAATGTATCGTAAAATTGCTTGGAGAATACCAAAGGGCATTAGTGAGTTTTTTTCAGATGACTGCATGGGCAGACACTTCATATACTACAAACCACTGAGCGTAAGGCGATTACAGGGCTAATTCTGATTATTGTATTAATTGCTGTGAAGTTCATTAGACTGCAGAGGGAAGGTCACCGAACTCCACTGGGAGTCAAAGCTGCAGATTTACTGTATATCTGATTGGCTTCTTATGAATTAGTGCTTGCAGCTTAGCTCAGGATAATAGTTTTGTAAATCTAAATACACAGTCACTTTAGAGATAGCGACTATGCTTTGTTATTTCTGCTGTTCAGCAGAAGATAGGTACAGCCTCTCAGTGCAATAACCGCGTTTCTTTGTATTAAAGAGACAAGATCGAGTTCAGGCAAAGCTGAATAGCCTTTTTGCATCTAAACATCCAGGCAAAGATGTTCTTTTCCGGATTGGAAGGCCTGTGGCTTGATTTATTTATGGTTATGGTGGTCACAATTGCAGGCTGCGGATTGTTTTGATAATGGTTTCACACTGACCCACTTGTTCCAGAATAATCTGTGAGCCAGGCTAACAATTTTTTCAAAAGTTGTCCACATCCACTGCATCTCAGAAGCACAGACACTGTTCAAGTTTCCTGTCTGATCCACTCACCGCATTCCATCCAGGGATGTTGCGGTCTTCATATTCCAACAGGGAGCTGTGTGTGACTCGTCTGGTCCTTTCCTCCTATGGCCTGGGAAAAACTTGCCTCAATTCACTATAAAGGAGACCTACATGTTGGGTTTAAGAACAACTGAAGTCAAACAGAACTGTTTTTAGTGTAAATGCAGCCTGCATGAAACATTACTTGAGGTGGCACAGAGTCATGACCTCACAGCCTGATGTGTAGGAGATGTTCATAAGCTCCTCCTCCAGGTTCTCTGGGTTCCTTGTGGGACAGCCTGCTGTTCATGTGAACGACATATGTTCCCTCTGCCCAGCTGCTGTTCGGACCTCATGGGGTGGCCTGCAGGACTGCTGAGGCCCTGCCTCACGTCAGCGGTTCTGGGAAATGGCTGAATTTATTGAATGAATGATTCATTAATGGTTGATGTTAGACAGCCGACCCAAGCAGAACGAAAAGAGCCCACTCAGCCAACAGTGAGGATGGGTTTGACTTCTGATGAACTTCTGACGATTAACGTCTGTCATATGCTGGAGCGGCCCTCCAGAAAGGGTCCCGGAAGGTCGCTGTACGTGGAAGTTAGCATTACACAATGTATCACCTCATCAAACTGCTGTTTCATAACCAAGCAGCACAGACTTCCCTGTTCAAAGCCAGTTTGACATCTACAGAAGTTGGAAGCTGTTACTCTTCAAACATGAACTTGAGCTCTGTAGAACATCAAAGCGTTTCCATGAGAATCAGAGCTACGGAAGAGCGTTCGTAGGACATGAGGAGCATCGGTGAGCTGTGGAAGGTGTACTCTCAGTTCTCTGCTTGGGAAGTGACTGCACCCAGGATGAGGCCAATCACCTACGTCACAGATAATCTGCTTGTTGCTTCAGGGAGCACCATAAACCCAGGGGCAGGTTCCCCTCTCCTCCAAAAAGATCTTTAAAAAACTAAATAAATAGCTAGTAAGCAGAGTCAAAAGATCATAGCAGAACATGCTGCTTCAGCACCTCCTAAATATGGGGAGCATTTGTTTAACATTAACTGTAGTGACTATTTGTGGCCAACAGGGGTCCCCCAAACCTCTGCGGCCCGATGCAAATGGATGGCTTGAGTGCTGACAAATGCAGCCACTGCCATAGATCTATCATCCTATCATGGGCCTGCAGCTCTATATAAAAATGAACTGCTATTCATTTCATTTTAGATTCTCAGAACTCGAGAAGTATTTCTGAAGATATCGATGTAAATCTCTTTTAAATTATGCCAGTTATATAAGTTTATATCTCATCAATATGGAGCTTGCCCATGTGCCCATGAGTTCCTCGACCAAGGTACACGCTGTCGTACTTATTTGATGAAGCCTCCATCTCTGCAAAACATATATCCCTGAAATATGGGATGTGTGTCCCCTGAAGGGGCCCAGGTCTTTGAAGCCATTCGCCGAGAGAAGAACCGCGAAATAAATTAATAAAGGAAGCCATGGGGAGTGTTACCTGACAAAGAAAAAACACACACACAACAAAATCTCTTTAATAACGCATGAGGCACTTGAGGGACTGGAGAAGGTGAGAAAGAAGAGAGGAGGAGGGGAGCAGCGCACAGCTCCCCGAGGAGGAGGGGAGCGAGAGCAGAGGGCGGCGTGATCTATTCGATTGGAAACGGAAGCCTTTCGCAAAGCCCCACGGGCAGCTGGGCAAAGCCAGCCGTCCATCAATGACCAGGAGAAGCTCGATTTGGCTTTCTGCTCAGGTTCTCGAGGTATCATCAGAATGAAACTCATATGCATGTTCAGGATTTCAGCAGCTGCTGCAGAACTCACCCCTGCCCTGGTCTTGCACTTTTATTACGCAAAGATCTGGTTTGTGAGGCGTGACTATGAAAAGATCAGTTTTAATAAAAAGTACTGGCATCCTCTTCAGGCCATACTCTATACCCTGGTTAGAAGATGGATGGATGGATGGATGGATGGACTGAATAATAATAATATTAATAATAATAATAAACCTGGAACCACTCAGTGACTTCCAGTGAACCAGTGTGCAGTCTGTAACTGCATGTGGTATTGCGATGCAGCCTGTTGAACTTTGACTTCTCTGTGTCGGTTTCATAATTGCATGGGCCGGATGGCCAGCTTTCCTATAGTAGGATCGATTTTGAAAGCGTTGTGTGCTCTAGCTTTCTGTGTGCAAGTTGTGTGCAATTCTAACGCCTGCGATGTTACTCTTCAGGGCCACCTGCAGGGTGGAAATGGCAACAGCCTCCTCCCCAACCACCCCTCAACTCTAGCTCTGGGTGTAGAAATCCGGAGTCTTACCTGGGGTGTTCTCTGGGTGTGTGCTGTTTGAAGGTGTGAGGATGTATGTATGTATCGAGGGGGGTGGGGGGTTTGGCAACCAGATAATTATGAAGCAGGGAGTTTCCCCCATAATTCCCACATCTTTGGGGCATTTCCAGAGTTCAAAAACCTTTTATGAATTCTGTTCCTGACTCAATTCCACTAACAAGTAGTGTAACGGCAGAGAATTAAAATACCCCCCCCCCCATCCTAGTGGGGGTTAACCTTGGTTTGGTAATGAAGGCCGGATTTCACGGAGCCCGAGGTCTCGAGGTGGTCCTGACCTTGAACACCAGGCACAGAAAGCCCCCCGGACACATGTTACCATGTGTGCCCCTCCCCCACCCTGTCTAACCGGGAGGTGGAAAATAATATACTCACCCATGAACCCATTACGAGGATGATATTTGTGTCTGGTTATAGGGTTTCAACAACGGTAAAGATTTTCCAAAATACCGTTCCAGCTAAACTGACATTTAACAGCTGCTCTGACATCACCTGCAAGTCTCTAGTATGCAAGGAGGCAGAGTGGTTTGGTACATTGTCGTCTGTATGCATGGGTTTGAATCCTTGTCTTGTCAGGAAAGAAATAAAGTTTATCTGATATTACTACCTGCAAAGAACTAACAAAGAAGAAAGAATAAAGTAAGTCATCTGCCAGACAGTAGCTGACCCAGGTTGGTATTGAAAATGGGAGGTTTCGATGGGCTGGACAGTAATCCTCGATTGTCCGCCTTTGTCTGGCTCCTTCTAATGATGATGAAACATCACCCTCAGCCATCATCACCCTCACGCTGAGGCCCGGCATCCTTGACATGCTGAAATGCCAGCACCGCACCCACCAGAGTGCACCATGTGATGTGGTGTCATTAAATTGGCACGCTGGATCGCCCATCCACTGCTTTTCATCCCTGGCTTTAAAATAAAGGCCTTAATCAGATCCCTCCCCGTCAGTCCTAGGAATTTGTTACTTATAACATGGGACCCTCTTTATACCTGCACTGGGTATAAAGAGATGCTCGTTTAACTAGCACTAATTGTCCTACTTCACTCGTAATTTAACCCAAAATGGGTAATTTAGCAGCAGCTACCTGGATACTGTGCTGGGAGTATCAGAGGCTAAAATCCCTGGACTTTGACCTGTTTACCCCATTGTGATTTTCCGTGCGAGCTATATGAAATCGCCCTTGAGCACTGAGAGGTCACCATTACTCACTTCAGTTTGATTCATCGTTATGCCCAAAGCACCATTAATAATCCTAAAGATCTATTTTAAACCGTGATTATGCAGGCTCCCTGTTTTGGGTGTTTTCTGTGTTCACTGTGAAGCAGCATGTAATGATCGCTCCCAGAACCTGCCATGAGCCAGCAGGGAGGGGTGTGACCTCTGAATGCCGCCATGTGAATGGAATGGATCTGAATGCCTGTTCAGAGAGGAAAGGCTCTCTCCTTTCCAGGTGTAGAAGCAGGTGTTGCCAGGGCTGCTGTACAGGAACCCTGCTCCAAAGGGACCTGGCTCACAAAGTTTTTGTAAAGGAGACAGCATATGCATATTTGCACACATTCTCTGGGTGCTTTATGTTTCATGCTAGCGTCAAGATAATGGAGAGCATTAGTCCTAGTGGATGTTGCACTTATGATGATTTATATGCAAGGAATTACGTCGATGAACATTCCTGCTGGCACATTCCTGCCTGGGTGTTCCTGATGGGACATTCCTGCCAGGGTGTTCCTGATGGGGCATTCCTGCTAGTGTGTTGCTGATGGGACATTCCTGCCAGTGTGTTCCTGATGGGGCATTCCTACCTGGGGGTTCCTGATTGGACATTCCTGCTAGGGTGTTCCTGATGGGGCATTCCTACCTGGGGGTTCCTGATTGGACATTCCTGCCAGGGTGTTCCTGATGGGGCATTCCTACCTGGGTGTTCCTGATGGGACATTCCTGCCAGGATGTTCCTGATGGGGCATTCCTACCTGGGTGTTCCTGATGGGACATTCCTGCCAGGGTGTTCCTGATGGGGCATTCCTGCTAGTGTGTTCCTGATGGGACATTCCTGCCAGTGTGTTCCTGATGGGGCATTCCTACCTGGGGGTTCCTGATTGGACATTCCTGCCAGGGTGTTCCTGATGGGGCATTCCTACCTGGGGGTTCCTGATTGGACATTCCTGCCAGAGTGTTCCTGATGGGGCATTCCTACCTGGGTGTTCCTGATGGGACATTCCTACCTGGGGGTTCCTGATTGGACATTCCTGCCAGGGTGTTCCTGATGGGGCATTCCTGCCAGGGTATTCCTGATGGGACCTTCCTGCCAGGGTGTTCCTGATGGGGCATTCCTGCCAGTGTGTTCCTGATGGGGCATTCCTGCCAGTGTGTTCCTGATGGGGCATTCCTGCTAGTGTGTTCCTGATGGGACATTCCTGCCAGTGTGTTCCTAATGGGGCATTCCTGATGGGACATTCCTGCCAGGGTGTTCCTGGTGGGGCATTCCTGCCAGTGTGTTCCTGATTGGACATTCCTGCCAGCATGTTTCTGCCAGTGTACTTCTGATGCTGTGCTCCCGATGCTGTGTTCCTGCCAGGAGTTCATGATGTGCTGTTTCTGACTCAGTGCTCTTGCCAACAAGGTTCTGATGCCGTGTTCCTGCTAGGGTGTTCAGTTCAATTCAGTTCAGTTTTATTTATATTACGCATTTTCACAACATTACATTGTCTCAAAGCACTTTACATTATCCTTTCCCAAAGCCCCCAGTGAGCAAGCTAGAGGGAAATGGCAAAGAAAAACTCCCTAGAAGGAAGAAACCTTGGGAGGAACCAGAGACAAAGGGGGAGCCCATCCTCCAGGGGAAAGCAGAGGAAGTCAAATTAACAAAGTCCTATTATAAGCTCCAATTTACATTCAGTCCGGGTGTAAATGCAAAATCACTAACAGCAGGGCGGGCAGGAGAGATGTAACAGGCAGGAGGGCGGGCATGCAGCGGGGGAGACAGGATATCCTGATTTTTTTTGGTCTCCAGGCAGCACACCCCAGGAGGGGTGCATTAACCAAAGCAGGGGAGATTAAAGGCAGTGCAAAGAGTTAGATGAGTGCAGTATGTAAGCTCCAGCAGATATGGCTGTGTATGGAGGAAGAGGCAAGTGGGAACACAGGCATGGGGAGTCCCTGAACATCAACACTACAATTCCTCAAGGAAGTGTGAAGCTAGACTGACAGACTGACAGTTCAGTTCATCCAAAGCCAATGGCACCGATCCCCACCCAGCTCAATACCTCACACTATAGGCCTAACTGGGAGTGAGTAGTTAGCTAGAGCTAGAACTAGAGTCACTATAAGAAGTGTGTTTTTAGTGTAAACATTTTAGCCTTGAGAGTGAGCCTGAATCTCGCACTTCTGCTGGAAGGCTATTCCACAGCTGCAGAGCTCTGTAGGAGAATGTTCTACAGCTTTCCATAGTCCTTTCTACTCTAGGTACTGATATATATGCTGCTCCTGGATATGGAAGCAAACAAAGATGGTTCTATGTAACTAGTTGTCTCTAAGATATTCTGATGCAAGGCCATTCAGTTGTTTATGAGTTAACATCCGATATTTACAGTGGTACCTCGGTTTTCAAACTTAATCCGTTGCGGACTCCGGATCGAATCCTAAAAAGTTCGAGTTTGAATTTTTCCCATAAGAAATAATGGAAAACCAATGAATTGGTTCCCGGCCCCCCAACATTACACCTAAATATGTTTTTATTTTTTTAACATTTAAACACAAAATGAACAGGATAAAACAAGAACAGCATTTTTTTCTTAATGGCTTCCAAAACGATAAAGATATTATCCCAACATTACCCCTGTCCTGCCCCAATCGTCTGCTCCTTCCGTGCGCCACGCCCCCTCGTTAACCTCGTGTGGGATTCCCATGTGATCAGCTGTTTCTGGTTGTTGTCATTAGTCCTCTGTCTTAAGTCCGCATTTCAGTTTATTCCCCCAGTCATTGGGTGCGATCAACTTACTTACAGCGCTGGCTTAAAGCAACGCATTCTGATCCTGACGTAATGCATTACGGTTAGATGCATTGCGACCTCTCATGCGGCTGCACAAACTGGAACCGCCTCTATGACGACACACCTTTGCCCTTATTGGCTGAAGAGTTTAGTTACACGCATAACGTTTGTATCCCAGGATCCCTCTGCTATTTCTCCCGAATATCTCGTGTAGCAGCAAGAACTTTTTTTCAGTTAATTTACCTGGTAATATAAAGTTAAAATAAATGACATAAATGCTCTAATAGTACACCTAAGTTAGTGGTTTATTTATTGTTAGTTACTGTAATGTTGTGCTGCTTTATTTGGTTAATCGTCCAGTCTGTGAAGA
>JABFEA020000002.1:28494830-28507218 GCA_019775915.2 Cyphomyrus plagiostoma
CCTGATGAGACATTCCTGATGGCAGGTCCCTGAGGGGGCATTCCTGATGGCATGTTCCTGATGAGACATTCCTGATGACAGGTTCCTGGTGGGGCATTCCTGATGGCAGGTTCCTGGTGGGGCATTCCTGATGGCAGGTTCCTGGTGGGGCATTCCTGATGGCAGGTTCCCAATGGGACATTTCTTACAGCATGTTCCTGATGCTGCCTTCCTGACGGAGTGTCCCTGATGGCATGTTTATTAGGACAAATGTCTAGGATTAGGGTATAATTCCTGGGTCAGTAAAAGTTGTCACCTGGGCAAGACCATGAGCAGGGGCCTCAATCCCAGCTACCGGAGGTCAGCCAGATGCAGGCAGACGCTGATCCCTTGCCAAAGTTTTCCTCTCTAACTCACTTTGGACAAAGGAAATTGCTAAATAAGTCTTCCCCCTTCACCACTATCTCTCATTTTCTTTCCCCCAGCTGTCTTCATGAACACGTCTCCACTCGACAAATTCACGCCCAACGCCGCGGCACTAATTAGCAGTTTACACTGTCTAAGATGAAGAATTATGGAGCTGTTCAGAAACACCGGCTGCTGTTTTTAAGGACGTGATGTCTGACGGCGAGCCTGATGGGATCGTATCAACCTGCAGACATCAAGCAGAGCAGGAAGAAGCTTGGAACCACATACTGACATACAGGGATACAGGAACCAGGGAGATGGAGCCCACAATATTTTATTTGGCTTCATCCATCCACCCATTAAGCAGACATTTTTTATTTAAATTATTAAGTTTCCCCCCTTCCCAATATCAAACATATCAAACTCTCTCTTGCTGATACAACAGAATTACTGTCCTTATGCTGCAGATCCCTTATCAGCTGCTCTGAATGCCAGTGAATGTAATCTGACAAAGATATACAGATTAATTTTCATGCAACTGTAACAGTCCTGAATCTTTATATCCTAACCACGATATTCTCATAATTAAAAATGTAATTACAAATAGCCTTTGTCTTGCAATGATACTCTGAGCAAAGGGAAAATCGCTGTAAACTTGAAGTTGCATCATGCTGCGTTACCCCTCCGTGAAATAATGTCCTTGTAAAATCATAAAGTTTGCTTAAGCCCAGCCAGAAAATCACATACACAGGAATATCAATAGGCACAAATCAGCGCATGGCAGAAAGCGGTGCTTCCAGACACTGTTTTGCATGAATAACTCTGCCTTATCGCTGCTGCCTGGCTCTGGTGCAGCCATCACTGCACCGAATCCCGGAACCCCAATCTCAGAAAGCGGACCGCCAAAATGAGATTCACGGATGAATGGATGTCGAAAAAATTTGAACAGAATGGCAGGTTCAGTCTCTAGGTATATCCCATGTATGCAATATTGCAATGTACCCAAAAAATCTTAATCATTCAGCACATGCTGGCAAGCAATGGAAAACTGTAAGAATGATTGAGTAGCTTTAGAAATACTAATAAGCAGAGTAAGTGAAACAGCAGTATAGAAGCTAATATTGATAAGCACTTAAAGCAGCATTTTAGCTTGTCTTCATTCCTGAAGATAAGGCCCATGTGTCACGAGGACTGGGGAGCTGGAGTGGGACCCCATATTTGGGGTTGAACACCAGTCTGCTTTTGGGGTCAGAGATGGACATTACGAGTAACATCTGTGATTCAGTGACACAGATGATTTTTGTGCCAACTTGAGCCAACAGTTCCTGTTCTGAGACACCACAGCGGTAAAAACACGGTCAAAACAGTGCATTCTGTCCCTCATGGCAAATGTGGGTGCAGGTGATGGGTCACTTAGTACAAAGTGTCCTGGGGATCTGAGGAGTAGATATCTCAATTAACATAAAGCTTTGAACTGTTTGAACATACATGTGCACCACAGACCTGGGTGTTATTAGGAGGAGTCCAGCATAGTGACATCATGCCCGCTGTGATGCAATGTCCGTGCCAATGGAAATCAGAGTTTTGGCGGGTCGAGGAGTAAATGTGAAAGTCTGCTGGGAATTTGCGTGCACTAGTTGGACACCAGTATCGCACAGTGTCAGGGGTCTTGGGGGTAGTAGCAACAGTAAAACAGCTCAGGGGGGATTGGCACAGGTGGGGAACCTGTTTTACACAGCCACACTTAAGGTTAAGGTCATTTTCCTGAAATTTCTTGCTTGGAATAACATTTCAATTCTTCTATTTCTTGGAAAACATTTAAATTAAGGGCTACAAGAGAAAAGAAAAATTATATACACCCGATGCGCTGAAAAGAATGGCAGATATGAACATTAAAGTCTGTATTTGTCAATTTGGAAACTTGAAACATACAAAAAAGGAAGATTATAATTTTTTAGCATGCAAATGTTGGGTGTACTCTTGAGTACTCTTAGGCAGAAATATTTGTACTATTTCATGTTTGTTTGTAGCTGAATTTTATATTAATATGTTGTGATTCTGTCAACAAATTTTTGGTGTAAAACAAATCAGTGACTCGAGGTGTATTTAATATTTAACACGCATTGCAATTTGAACATTGAACATTGAAACTTTGGTGCTCATTATGCACAGCATAATACAAATAAATATTTGAATGCAATTCTTTGAAATTCGTTGAGCAGTCACTAGAGGATCAATAGAATAGACTCAAATTTGCCCCCAGAGTCAACTATTGATCCTAAGGCCATCAATCTATGGTTTTGCAAGCTTCTGGGCCCTTTATACTAATAGACTATATGCATATCTGTATGTAGTACTGTCACGTTACACCCCTAGGGCATCAGTCCAGTGTCAAGGGAGTGTCGGTGTTTCTAGGTTGCCCATTGCGCATGTGTGTGGACAAGTATCTGGAAAACAGTGTGATGCTATATAGTGTAAGTGTAAATATGTGGTCAAATATGGTGTGAATACCTAAGGACATATGTATATTTAAGACCTCAGTTAAATTCTGTACCGTTTATAAATTTATTGATTAACATCAAACGCACAATTAACATAAGGGTGGTGACGGTAAAAAGTTGTCGACCGGGGGGCCCCTATGTGACGCCCCTGGACCTCAGCCAGGGTAAACCTGTGCACTAAAACTCCCGTGGCCATCATAAGTCGAGATTCATGCAGAGTCTCATTGTTTACTGCAGAGTCTAACTGGTACTTCAGAATCTTATTGTTTACCCCAGAAAAAAATGTCTAACCCAGAGTCTCACTATTTACCTCAGAGACTCCTTTTTGACTGCAGAGTCTCACTATTTACCCCAGAGGCTCCCTGTTTACCCCAAAGGCTCCCTGTTTACCCCAAAGGCTCACTATATACCCCAGAGGCTCACAGCCAATTTCACAATCTTAGGATTGTAAGATGCGACTCTCACAGATTGTCATGCGCCAAATGTGATCATTTGATCATGAGGCAAATTTTGTTTTGACTTGTCAATAGGGGTTTCGGAAAGACGTACATACCCTGACACAAAGAGGGGGTCCCAGCACTTGACAGGGGCTCACAAATGGAGAATTATACGTAATGTGACGTTTTTTCAAGGGGGGTGGAATTTCTAGATATACCTCTGCTGGTGACCCCCTGCTTGATCACTGTTAAAGGCCATTACCTCCCACCACAGCAACCTTGACTGCTATGGATTATATATACACAAATACCCATTGTTCGGATAGGGTTACTCCTGAAATACTCAGTCTGGTTATATGGCCCTATGTATAGGCGGTCATTCATTTTATTGTAGCAGTCGGCTGGGTTCCTCTGGGATGTCCCAGAACTACCCCCCCGCCTCCATACACACACACACACACACACACACAGCTTTCTCAGCTCCCTTCACTCCCAGGCTTAAACACACTGTATTCTCAACTTTCATATACACACATATACATATATGTATTAAAAAGTAATTTCATGTAATATAATCTTTATTTATTTTTTGTCTTTTTGAGTGGAGCTGCAGAGACCCAGGGACGCCCATCTGATGGTTGTTCAGTCGCCCTGTAATTGGTGAGACCCTCAGCTTTGTGTGATACTAATTCAGAAATCAATGCACACCCCCCCTTACTTTGCCTTAATCACCCGTGATTTGTTTTCCATAGCCATACTGCAGTATTGACGTCTCTGACCACTGCTCTGCATATACTCAGGGGAAAAGTCCTTCATTTCCACGGACAGGAGTGTGACTTAATTTCCATATGTAATCACTTTCATATTCTGTTTGTCTTCACAGGGGCTGAAAAGTATTGATCTGTAGACGACATTAGTGCCAGTGGTAGGAAGAGACTCACCACGGGAGAAAGGGGAACACATTTCATGGTTTAACAAAAAGTCATTTTTAACACAGCTATTTTTTTCCCCAAATCTTCTCTGTTAATGGTGCTAAAAAGAATATATGATTGCATTACTGCATTTTAGTTCACTATGTAAAAGTATACTGCCTTTGTATATTGCATATGTCGGAATTTTGTTTTATTAATATTTTATTACATTTAGTATTGATGCACACGGGGTTTCATTGTACATGTACAAAGACGATGTTCTTTTTTTAACAGCTGATAATCTTCAATGAGGACGTAGCGATGTTACTGCATGCTGTGTCTGCCGCCTAGTGTTAAGAAACTGTTACTGCAGCATATCCCGGCACAGTGGGAAATAACAGATCCATCACCGAACCCCGCTGCAACCATCATTTGGGCTTTAGTGAAAAGATCCATTGATCATTTTCATTTTTGATTTCTGCCTGTAATAACAGATGGATGTGGGATCCATGAGTGGAATAAAGAACAATATTGCAGCGAACAGTGCTTCGAGATTTCGATTTGTTGTTCATAGTCATGGCTTTTAGCTCGGGGTCAGGCCCCCTCTTTGTTTGTGTCTGAATGGGTGCATGCAGATTGCCTCCAGTCGGTGTGGCACCTTGGAGCCCCGTCTGGGATCAGCTGTCTGAAATATAGGGAAGAGCACGGATTTATAATTCATACGCTTTTCAAATGAACGCATAATTATTAGATGAAGCCTGTACATCTATGATAAGGTAAAGCCTGTCTTAGGGCCCTTAACGGATCATTGGAGCTTAAGTTTGTATTGCAGCAGATAGCTAGAAAGCACGCTTCGCACCGTGATTAAATATTTACTGAACACTACATGGACTGGGGGTGTTCTGCCCCATCCTGCAGTATGGAGCCCTTGCCCTATAGTGTGTGGAAAATCCTTAGCTTGATACACACCTGGGTCTTTTGTGGGATGCTTTCAAGCGGATACGCCGATCGATCAGCACCCGTGAACATGACATTTCCTGCTTGTAATGGGGCTTCTGTCTTTGTTCTCAGTTTGCATTCCTTAACTTGCACTGTATTGATTTTGTATTGTTTTTTTTTTTTTTGCAGCTGTAAATAAGGACTTATTGTGCAAGCTGTCAGTGTGTTTTCCTGAGAAACCGACGTCTGCAGAGTGTGGCGTTACTTTGCTGCCAAGCTTGCTGCTGACTTAGAACTCACTAAATCAGAATGTGGCTGGTGAGGCGGCTGGGAAACACAAGCTGGATGGAGGAGAGGCTCCTGGTCTGAGGCTCCTGGTCTGAGGCTCCTGGTCTGCTCTTTTTGGCAATTTCGTAGCGCCTGGCTCCAGTCACGTGACTGACATGTTTCCAGGCAGCTAACAGCTTGCAAGGAAGACAGTGCGGCCAGAGCAGTGTGGGGCCCGAGTGCGTTGACAAGGCAGCCTTTTAATTTTTTCTTTTGGACCTCTAACTTAAAAATGACGTCCGTGCCTTTTCAGTTTGTACCCGAGATCTGTTGATGTGGCCGTCGCCCTAGCTATACTCGTATCAGTCATCATCCAGACCTTAGTAATCAATCGGGGCTTCACTTAAGTAACACAGAGCCACATCTTTTGTGGTGTCAGCCCCAAGCACCGTGGGTCATGTGACCTGGAAGAATGATCAACGGCATCTGTCTGAAAGGAGCAGCAGACCACCCAGCGCATCGTCAGGACCTCCAGTTGGTGGTCAGTGAAGGAGATATAAAGCTTTGGAAGCGAAAGCCGCAGGTAGATGAGCATGTTTGTAAGCCTCCTATAGACTGATGCTGTCACTCTTAATATGCTCACTAGCTCTACCTGCTGGGACTTTTGGTTAAATGAGATCTGATTTTTTTTTTGCTGAGCCTGCATAAAAACAACAAGCTATAAACCATGACAGGAAACTTTGGAGGAGTCTCAGTGCAGTGCAGTCTAAAGAGTGCAGTGGTGGTCAAACCGGGCTCTTCATTTCCAATGATTGGACTGCATTCTGGAAACCCCCACCAGCTATCTAACTCACATGGAATTTTGAGATTAGATATTCCTGTAACTCAGAGTCCCTGATAATAAAATTTAACAGATAAGTTGATGTGAAAATTTTAATACTCAGCTATACATATACTTACATTGGTACATCGCAGGGCACACACACACACACACACACACACACGTCAGATAAACATATCTTTCTGGGGACCGCTCATTCATTTCTATGGGAAAAATGCTAACACTATGACAACCTTAATTCCTACCCATCCCTAACCATAGCCATAGGTAACATTTTTAGTTTTTTCATTGCAGTCATAGGAAACTGGTCCCGGTGCTTTAACTTTGCTGTATGCTTTCGCCTTTGCATAAGTGGTTTAATTGTTGCTATTTTTACAGGGAAAAAATGGGTATTCATCACGTTGTGGAGACATTGTGTCCCCATAAGGTAAGGCATACCCTCTCACACACAGACACGCACACACACACACACGCTAAGAAATCATTGACTATGGGAAATTTAAAGATAACAATAAAATGTTTCATTCTTCCATCCAACATACAACAGGGTTATGAGGTCAATAACATGTTAACATGATAAAAGTGTTTTTGTGTGGTTAATCAGATGAGGCTTACAGGCCATACAGGCCCAGTCAGTCCTATAGGCGACACTTCTGAGGGGGCAGATTTGCCAGGCAAATCCACTTTACCTTGGACGGGGGGCGCCGGTGCTGTTGCTCACCCAGGGTGCCACATTGCCTAGGGCCAGTGCTGGCCCCATATCTGAAGAGTTCTCATTCAATGCCCAGTTTATTTTTTACATGAATACAGAAATTTGCAAATATATTTATCTATTTAATTAATGTTATGAAAACAGAAGCCCTATCCTTTGTTTTATTTAAAAATTGTTTAGTCACAACGTCACACAGAGCTGTTAGTGAAACCGTCTTTCCTGAACTAGTGCACCATAAAGCAACAAGCTGAGGTCAAGCTGGCGCCACTCAGAAAGTGGCGCCATGCCACGATTTTACCACAGGGTGGCACTGTGACACAAGGCTGCCGAACAGCCTCAGAGAATACAGAAACAGACCTTGCCGCAGCTGTGTTCTGCTTTTATTCCTCTTCAATAATCCACAGTGAATAAACCCAACATCAGAGTGCCCATTCACCTCCCGCGAGACCAAAACCATTCAAAGACATGCACACAGAAGGTCTCTCAAGAGGACTATAGCCACATAAAGACCTGTGGGCAGACCTTGTCAATAGACATGGTGGAGAAACTCAAAGTTGCTTTGCTGGTGGATTTCACACTGAAAGCATGGAAGCGGCCAGGTGTTAAGTCAGCGCCTGTCTGGGAATTCAAGGATTTCCCAGATCCATTCTTGCACACTGCTTGATCAAACCTGAAACCTGTACAAAGGACATGTCAAGAGTCCCAGAGAAGCTGCTTAGGACTGGGTCTGGGCCCTGTGGTAGCTGTGAGAGGAACCCAGTGGCTTCCTGTGCTCCTCAAACCGCCAAGCTGACAACCCAGCGTCCTGGAGCGCCGTGGGCCTGGATCCGTGGCAGTGAGACCAAACGGTTGCATCATGGGATGTGGCCAACTGCTCAGAATGAGTTTCAGTCTAAAGGGCAACAGTTATGAGCAGACATGTGAATGGTTACTGCAGACCAGGGAGAGCATTTGCTGTCTCTTTGTTGATGCTACGGGAACAGAGTGTGAGAAATTATTCAAGGCTGGACATTCAGAAAAGGTTTAACTCTAATAGTTTGGTTCTTTCTCACCTTATGATGAAAAAATGGGAAGAACATTGAAATGAAATAGAATTAAATGAAAGAACATTTCTCATCAACTACAAGTTTGTATCAGTTCATTTTAAACTGGAGATTTTGAATGGATGGATGGATGAGAAACAGAAAATATGGAAAATATGAAGAGTCCTTATTTTAACAATGCAATGATAATTATTATAGGTGACCACAACTGTGCTGGTACTGATTCCACCCCAGTGAATACTCCAGTCGGGTGTTAAATATCTGTAAGAAGTTTATGTCATTATGACGTGGGCAGGAGCTGTGATGATCAGCGGTATTTAAAAACGTATCCTACATATTGCTTTTCCTTAATTAAAACATTTTGCCACGGACACGTTTGTTCTGGTTGAACGTCCCGGGGATGATTAAATGTGGCCCATCTTTCTGTCAGAACGTATGAACTTTACACGTATATTAAAGATCTGGAAGTGCGACTGATTCATGATATTGCTGCTGGAATTAGGGTGTCACACGTCGCTTTGAAATCCCTCTCCCAGAATCAGAAATGGACAAGAAGCCGACGTCTGAGTCTTCTTCCAGTGACGCATAATTTATGGATGTGACACCGTGTCAAGCCAAGCCGTGGCAGGCAGCGGAAAGCGTGGTCGCCCCCACCTTCCCAGTGGCGCCGGGAACGGTCGTAATTATTAACATGCTGCGGCAGAAGAGCGAATCTTACCTCAACGTTTCGGCAGAAATTACTTATACGCCCCACTCTCCTGTCAGCGTGTCCCAAAATAATCTGCGCTTCTGTATACCTGTCCAGTGTGTTCAGTCTTTTCGTTTGCTTACGGTGTTAAGCTCTGGATCTATGATAATGTCTCATAATCAGGCCGGTACACGAGGGGCAATTGTGGAGCGCAGTTGATGGCGAAAGGTTGGCTCCCGGCTATGGCACCGCATTCTCCAAATATATAGAGAAGGAAGTGCAAGCCTGCTGTAATATCTATCCATCCATCCATCCATTTTCCAACCCTCTTATCCTACTGGGTCGCGGGGGGTCCGGAGCCTATCCCGGAAGCTGTAATAGCTTAAGCATAAATTAATTAGATAACGAGAAGTAATATGCCGACCATTCCTGCATATATTGCTTTTTAAGTGTTTTACTCGGTTAATGTTAACGTGTTACGCACGGATTTAACATTTGTTTGCTTCGGTTAGCTGTTTGAATGTATATAGTTGTTTACCGTCAAGGCTCATTGGATTGGTGGGGTTGGTGTTATAACTGTGCTGTATGCTTTCGCTTTGCGCCTTTGCATAAGCTGTTTAATTGTCGCTATTTTTACAGTGAGAACTACTTTTACAAAGAAAATAGGCTTACCGAATTTGGACAAATTTTGACTAGTGTAGTGGAAAACAGGTTAAATTTCCCTTGATCGTGATGCACTACCTGGTGATAGAAGGTGCAAAAGTCTGACGCGTTGAATGATGAGGACACGATATTGAGTTTAGTTCATGAGGTATATGTTTATTCATATGATATTTTAACACACAATATACTTTGAGCTGCTTTGTTTGGCGCGAAAAGGCCGACATGCAGACACCATCACACATGAGAAATACGGTCAATGACTGTTTCGCGTAATCTTAGCACCTTTAGTAACAACCATTGTCGCCTCCTACAGGTGGGAATACACTCAGACAACAGCAAAAATCATTACATCTCATTACAATACGTCTTCTTAATTCTCACTAGTGAAAAATACAGCCTCGCATATCCATAATTACTAATTGTCACACCCAGGCGGGCGGGGTCGAGCACCGGGAGGTGATCCCCAGCTGATCGGCCCGCTATTTAAGACCGGCGGAAGCTACGGTCCTTGCGAAGTATTGTTTCCAATATCTAATGAGCCTTACTAAGCACTCTTTTTGTCTCCCGTTTGCCCGATTCATCCTGCCTGCCGTGTCCTGTCTGCCAACCCGCTCCGTCCTGCACCTCTGCCCTGCTGATCCTGGTCCTTCCTTCCTCTCGTTAACTCGTTTCGTCCGTTTGTGTTGGACTGACATTCCCGGAACCCGACCATTGCCTGTGACCCGACCACCCGTCTGGATTACCCCCCTGGATTTGTCTGTACTCGATTCCCCGAATAAACACGTGTGTTCCCGCATATTGGGGTCTACCTTCTTGCTGATCGCCGGACATCACACTAATATCTGCAGTTATATTTTAGAGAACTGGAATGACACAGATTGAATGTGAATTTCTCCAAGTAACAACTGAACTGCAGATATCTGCAGTAACATATTTACTAGTACAACATTGAATTTTTACTAGTTGATATTAAAATGTAGATATCTACAGTATGAATTTTTAGTAGTTAAAATTGAATTTTGGATGGCAAAAATTCAATGGAAATATATTACTAGTAAAAACTGAGTGTATATTTCGACGGCTTGCGGCTCGAGGTCCGAAGAAACCAAGTGTAATAATAACATTGACAATTAAAAATAAGAATTATTCTCTTTAGGCATATTATTGTTATTGTTGTTGTTATTATTAGTAGTAGTAGTACTAGCAGTAGTAGTACCACCACCATCATCAGTTTTCTTATCTTGCACACAAAACTTTTCATAAAAAAAAAACTTTAAACAACTTGAAATGGTGAAGTTTCATAAATCACGCCTTTACCTCTGCTGATCTTTCATCCAGACTACAGATCTAGGGGGCCGGGAGTCTAGTGGGAGGGGCAATGTGGGATGGGTTTATAATTTATCATCTATACCGTAACCATGAACCCCTCCTTATCCTTCATGAGAAACCCCTCCTGTTATTTGACATTTCTGGTTGCAGCGATACGCATCTGAAACGATTAGCCTGACGGTAGAGGTTGTTTGCTTGTTCCCGGTCCCGTACGGAACCCTGCCGCCGCTGCTGCCACATAGGCTACGAGAACTGACCTGAACGGGTTTCTGAGGTTGGAAGGACCCGGCAGGTAAAACCCATATACGCAGATCGAGGGGATAATGGAAGAAAAAGGAGACCGCGATCTCCGAATACTGATTGCACAATTAAAACGACATTATAATTAACACCATCATTATGCCATAATTATGCCAGTTAAAAATAATAGTTTGCACATAAGAACTGTTTGTAATTTAAATTACAAAAGTTTAAATTGCGATTTTGCTTTGTTACATTTCGCCTCCTAGCATCCGTTTGTCGTCTAACTGCGCCGGTGCCTTCATTCGTCTTTGTCCTTTGTCAGCCTTGCCTCGGGCGTGGACATAACGTGGCAAAATGCAAGCGGGCCAAATGAGAACCTATAAAACGTGCAAAATAAAACTATAAAACAGACAATAATGCAGATGAAGGGAGAGTTTCCTAATTAAACGGCGCGTGGTTTTAGGATGGAGCAGCACGCGCTGTTCAGATGGATCCGACAAGTGATTAACGGGATCTGAGTGTCAGTTCTCTGATGCCAGCACACAGAAAAGTGCATTTCAAACGAACCACGCGTTAAAAAAAATAACATAATGCCCAACAGTAAAACAAAAATTGTTTTAATAAGTTATCTTTAATCTTGTAATTTGCCCTGGGATTAGCAGTGAGGGTTATGTTATGAGCCAGCTGGGATCTGGAGCCTGTTGATGTTGCTTTAAACGCTGTCTTGCATAGCCGGGGTCCTATTGTGGTCCTACTGTGCTTCCATGAAACATTATTGCTAACGTGCAGCAGGGGCCCTCATCGGCACAGAGAAAATGAGATTAGGACCCAGGATGAGTCCGGGGGGAGGAGTGTGATTGGCCGGGAATAAGGTACAAGAGTTGCCCGCTGCCTTTTTATTTATTTTTAAACCGTTCCAGAAAACAACCGTGAACAAAGAAACTGCAAGATGTGCTTCTCTTCAGGGTCCTCGCACTCCTGTAAATGCGGGGGGGTTGTCACACCTTTCCCGCATTTTGTGACATTTTATGTTGTTGTGGGGTGCCATGTGGGGGAATCTTTGTCCCCCCGGTCAGACTGAGGTGGCAGGATAGCTGTTCCCGGCACTCTCAGAGTGCCACGCTGGGCAGATCCTGCATAATGAGGAATGCCAGGCCGGGCTGTGAACAGGGGCCACGGCGATCTGGGGAGGTCACATTACAAACATAGTCTGAATGGCCATGCCTGTCTCGCTTGTTTGCAAAAACACCCCCCTGCGTCTTTAGCTACGGCCCCATTGCTTGATTCAGTGAGGTAGACCTAGTGGGCTTGGCTGTTAGCTGATTAGTGGTAATGCTAATATCCATATTCGTTAGCTGATTAGTAGTAATGCTAGTAGCCATGTCTGTTAGCTGATTAGTGGTAATGCTAGTAGCCATGTCTGTTAG
>JABFEA020000002.1:28516234-28534255 GCA_019775915.2 Cyphomyrus plagiostoma
AGGGACAAATACAAAACTAGAAGAGACAATACTGTTGCTCCTTACATTACAGTGTTTCAGCTTAAGATACTTGGACTTTACGATCCACATTCAGTAATCTTCAAACTGCTCTCTGATACTTTGGATGAAAGCATCTGCTAAACTGGAAAGAAGGTGTGACCGTCAGCTCCATCTTTTGTAATCTCTGCTGAGCCGGTGAGTGGTTCTGTGAAAGATATCTGTGCCCTGAAATGCAGCTCAGTCACTTATACCCGCATTGAGGCTCATCAGTGGTGGCATTGCTGCAGCTTGCTGAGGATCCTGACAAGGTTACGGGACGTCCCCCCTTCCTCTGGTGACATGTGGTCTCTCCTCTGCTGCGTGGAGATGTGCTCGATTGATAGGGAATGGCATTAAAACAGGTGCCTCAGTGGCGAGCAGATGTTCCTGATTGGTCAGCTGTTTTCCTGCTTTTTTTTTCTGGGGGGTGTTTAGAACCACCTTCCCTGGGTTGCACTCAGAAAACTGTACTCACCCCACCCTCCTGTGAATGTCAGCGGAGAGGCTGCTTTCTGACAAACTTCATGAGTTCCAAGGCCTGGTGGATGTTTGTCCTGGTGAGACATGTCTAGTTATTGATTAATTCAAACACAATCCCATGGTTACATATCTTAAAAGAGGAATGGGGCATTGAGGCAGGACTCCACCTGTAGGTGTGACTAGGTAATCCACCCGAAGCTAAACAGGTTTGGGCCTGGTCAGTACTTGAATGGGAGACAAAGCAGGAAAGCTGGGTTGCTGCTGGCAGAGGTATGGGTGCGGCCAATCAGTTTGCCCATCAGGTGGTCTGTGTAGATCCCAATGTCTCTGTGCAGTGATGGGGACATCTGTGATGTAGAAATGGTGCTGCCCTTTGGGTGAGATGTACAACTGAGGTCCTGACTCTCTGAGGCCACAAAAGTTCCTTCGGCATCTTTCAAAAGAATGCGGGTGGCACCCTGATGTCCTGGCTAACATTACACACTGTGACCTTTTCAAATCCAGCCTCCTAATCATGCACCATATCTAACTGGTGAATTCTCTCCTGCCCCTTCACCACCATAACTACTGTATGGTGTGCATACTAGTGTAGAATGACTGCCATTGCATCATCCAGGCGGGGGCTACACAGTGGTGGTGGTTGAAGTGGCTCCCCAACGGTTCAGTGAAAGTGCTCTGGGTGTCTTGAAAAGCGATATATAAATGCAACTTTCATCCATCCATTCATGATGCCTGTGACCACCAACCAAACCACATGTTGACCACAAATGACTCTGCTTTCTTGCTGTTTATGTCATTTGTGGGCCCCTGAAGGAGCAATGGCTCAGGGGGGCTGGAGGCAAGCATTTCTCAAGGCCCAATCCGGCCCTCGGGGTCTCACAGATGGTCCAAATTTTTGCTCTCTCTCAGCTCTCTGCTGGGAAAGGGTCCCCAAGAAGCAGGTTGGGAAACATTGGTCAAAGCTAACATGAACTGTCTGGCCCCTCCCAGCCTGGCTCTGTTAAAAAGACTCGTCACTGAAACTAAAACCTATTCATGATTACACATTACTGCTGATCCAGTTCCATTCCATATTTGCACAATCTTTCCCCACCAGTCATACGCCTAAGTCTATTTCTGTTTTCTATCTTAACGTCCATGTGTCATATCATGATTACATGCTTCAGTATTTATGTGCTAGATATTGCATATAACCAACAAGAACAATATTTCATTTCAAAGTCTGACTCAGGAATCATATTCAGTAAAATTCCGTTACAGTGGACTCGCTTATAATAGAATATCATCTATAACGGACGAGGTTCGCTGGTCCCGACCTTGCGCCTTTAAGAACATGCAGAAAAACATTGGATATAGCGGACTCGCATATAACGGATTTTCGCATATAACGGATTTTCGCATATAACGGATAAACAATTTAGTCTCCACCACCGCTTTTAGCTGTAGTTTTGTTCAGCTATAACAAACATGCAGGCTCCACATACACGCCGTTTGGTGTGCAGGTGATATCCAGCGCAGATAAGTCGTTGCGATTATTAATAGTCACGCACCTGGTCAGGTAAAGTTGTACAGGTATTACTACATGTATAATATAATATTTTATACCACAAGTGTGCTGAGGTGTGGCATGGGTAAATGGTCTCCTGTAGTTTTCTGGGCATACAGCAACTCCTGGTATAACAAACTGTTTTGCCAGGTCCCTTAAAGTCCGTTATAACTGGATTTTACTGTATCTAAAATTTGCTATAACCTCCTGAGACCCAAGGAAAAAAGTTCCCTTCAATTATATGTTATTTGTCTTTGGAGGAAATAAGACATCTTACAATTTAGATTTTTTCAAATTTCATTTTATTTTTAATTTCACAGCATGTCCTCTTTAGTGTATAGGAATAACTATGTTTCCTTACATCAGTGAAAAGAGATATGCAAAAACAACTACAATGCCCACTACAATGGACATAAATGAATGGGTGGGGTCTCAGGAGGATAAAGATAGTTTGACTTTTGACTTCAGTGATAACATCTATATTCAACAGGAGTGGTACTAAAATCCTGTAAGAGATTAGGGCTATTAAGGAGCTCCAGGCTGCTCAGCTGCTGTGCCTAAGGAAAGGGACAATCCTAGAAAGTGTGCCTAAGGCCCCCAGCTTATTGCACATGTTCTGTGTCACTGGGTCACCGGGCTCTGTGTGGGAGACCTAGCTGGGGTCTCGCCACGTCTGTCTCTCTGCTAAACGCCCCTCAGGATGAACCTCATGATTTTAGCTATTTTGTTTGCCATAAACACAAGAAGAGGAATAAGGCCTGGACACGTGCGTTGGTGTCACAGACTCCAGGACCAGAAGGGGCCTGAAATTCCACAATTACGCAACGTGTTTGGTTCTGCGGTGGTTGAGCTCCGCTCCCTGAGCGCTGAGCATATGACAGATTCAGTGCTTGGTGCAGGCTCCTGCCACCACACTCAACACAGTGCATTTCCTGTAACATTTTCATGACACTTCGGTTCCCCTCCTCTGGCTCTTTACGTGCGGAACCCAGATCTGCAAGCTTTTATCCTGCATGGCAGACACCCATGGATGCGATGTCAGGTCATTACAGGACACACACTTACACACCAAGGTGCAATTTAGAGGCAGTGATTGACCAGGCTGAATATCCTTGGACTATGGCAGAAAACCAGAGACCTTAGAAGGACAGATGCCAGCATTTAGGTCAAAAGTACATCACTCTCTCACTCTCCTTGGATTGCCACCTTATCGTGGTGGAGGGGTTTATATGCCTCAGTGACTTTGGGGGCTATGTTGTCGGGAGCAATACCCCCTGGTAGGGTCTCCCAGGCAAAAAGGTCCCAGGGGAGGGACCTGACAAAGAGCAATCTAAAAGAACCCTATGAGAATGTATCCTAACAAAGTCCCGTTTGCCTCGCCCAGACTAGGGTCACCGAGACCCCACCCTGGAGCCAGGCCTGGGGACGGGCCCATTGGTGAGCGCCTCGTGGCCAGGCCTTGACTCATGGGGCCCGACCCGGGCATAGCTCAGAAGAGGCACGCGGTCCCCAGGTGGGCCCACCACCCGCAAGGGGATTGTCAGGGGTTCGGTGCTTTGTGGATTGGGTGGTGGCCAAGGGAGGCCTGGCTGACAAAACTTTTGGGACATGGAATGTCACCTCTCTGGTGGGGAAGGAGCCTGAGCTCTTGCGTGAGGTTGAGAGATATCGACTAGATATAGTCAGGCTCACCTCAAAGCATAGCGTGGGTTCTAGAACCAATCTCCTGGAGAGGGGCTGGATGCTCTTTTCTTCTGGAGTTGCGGCCGGTGAGCGATGCCGGGCTGGGGTGGGGCTACTGGTGGCACCACAGCTCGGTGTATTAACAACGGAGTTTACCCCGGTGAACAAGAGGGCTGTTTCCCTGCGCCTTCGGGTCGGGGATAGGTCTCTGACTGTCATCTGCGCTTATTCGCCGAATGACGGTTTAGTGTACCTGGCCTTCTTGGATTCCCTTAGTCTAGTGGTATGCTGGTTAGCGCGAGGGGATTCCACCGTTTTGCTGGGGGACTTCAACGCTCACGTGGGCAATGACTCTGTGACCTGGAAAGGGGGTGACGAGGAGGAACGACCTCCAAGATCTGAACCCGAGTGGTGTTCTGTTATTGGATTTCTGTGCAATGCATGGTTTGTCCATAATAAACACCATGTTCGAGCATAAGGGTGTCCATAAGTGGACATATAGTATGAACATGTCCGGGGCTACAGGTCATTGATCAATTTCATAATCATATCATCGGATCTGTGGCCTTCCGTGTTGGACACTCGGGTGAAGAGAGGGGCAGAGCTGTCTACTGATGACCAACTGGTGGTGACTGGTGAGTTGGCTCTGCTGGCGGGGGAGGAAGCCGGTCAGATCTGGTAGGCTCAATCGCATAGTGAGGGAGAGAGATGGAGAATGCCACTTTTTTCAAAAAGATTTATGGTCGAAAAGTTACGGGGCAAAAGTTCACAGGTTGGGGCGTGGTTGGGATGTAGCCAGGTGACGTCACAACAATGACGTTATTTCCATATGTTGCAACAGGGGATGTTTTTTTTATTATTTATTTTCAGCATTATTATTTAATTTAATATATATATATAATTTATTTATGCATTTACTTTTACTATAATTATTTATTTATTTTATTTTTATTATTGTTAATTTTTAATTATTATGCATTTTATTTTGAGGACGTGCTTATGAGTGGGGTATTTGTGGCAATAGCCCCCCCGGTGCTCCGTGGGTGATGGCTGACGCTGCCGGTGGTAGCAACCGAAACAGTTATTTATTCCTTCCATATGTATATAGCACCGCAAAATGTTTTGCACTTTTTACACTATTTGTTTATTGTTTGTTGTGTGTTCTACATACAAGTTTACATTGGAGGAGCTGCTTTTGTTCTTATTGTACATGTGTATAGTGACAATAAAAAGGCATTCATTCATTCATAATATGTGGGACACAGTGGCACTGAGTGCGAGGGAGTTCGTGGTGAGGTGTGCGAGCTGCTAGCTGATGTAACACTGCGAACGGTGGGGGCTCTGACATTCTTAAGGTGCGGCTATCCATCCCCGAGACACTTATAGCCAGGATCATGTATATTTGCCCTTAATGCTGCTGTCACTGTCAGGGTTTTGTTGAGTCTTATAGGGAGCTGGCTAGCAATAACATTTTTACCTGGTCTTTCTCATTCAGTACATACACGCTTTAGAAGAAAACCTAATCACCATTACAAAAAGAATAATAAATAAACGTATAAGACTATTGAAATCCCCCAGAAGCATGTGCATATTTTTCTGGTATCACTTTAGTCCTGACAAACTGCAACTACATTTTTCTATGAGACGTTTCCACGAAATGGTTATATTTAAAATGCCTTTAGAAATTCATCACACACTGTCTGATATTACATTACAGTGTAATATAAAAATGCCTGGGGTGAACCTAAAACAAAGAAAAATTACACTTCACAATCCTAATACACGTATCACTTAATTTCAGAGTACCGCAATTCATTACATAGCTTTTACTGCAAGAATCCTACACCAACATGCCAATTAAAATCAGGCTCAACCAACACTTCTAGCAGCAGAAAAAAAATACAATTGTGACCAATTTAAATTTGGCCTCAGTGTCTGCCTTTTAAAACACAATGCTTTATTCCCAATATATTTGTGTAAATACAAATAGATTTCAAAATGTTTCAATTTGTTGAGCAACACATGATTTGTCTATACATACCGGCGACTGGTTTGTTTCACTGATATCATCATGTTACCTTGTTAGCTTTAACATGTGGTGACATTTCAGTGCCATCGTTTTAAAATACTCTGATTGGTGACTACAGTAAATCAGAACAAATGTACGGTGATTAGAAGCTACTTGAAATGAATAAAATTAAGAATGTTAACAAAACCAAACCTTTAACTGTTTTACGTTAAAGAAAGCATCCATTTTTGTAGCTGTACTTAAACACATGTTGGCATAGGCGCATGTAGTTTACTGTCCCCCACGACTGTACGCTTCTCCATCACCTATCAAACACTAGGCCAACTGCTTAGGCAAACACACACAACATGCAAACCAGAAAAATATGCACATGCTTCTGGGGGATTTCAATAGTCTTATACGTTTATTTATTATTCTTTTTTTTAATGGTGATTAGGTTTTCTTCTAAAGCGTGTATGTAATGAATGACAAAGACCAGGTAAAAATGTTATCGCTAGCCAGCTCCCTATAAGACTCAACAAAACCCTGACATTGACAGCAGGATTAAGAGCAAATATACACAATCCTGGCTATAAGTGTCTCGGGGATGGATAGCCGCACCTTAAGAATGTCAGAGTGCCCACCGTTTGCAGTGTTACATCAGCTATATACTTATGGAAGGAATAAATAACTGTATAGGTTACTACCACCTCTATTTCCCTTGCTTACTGATAGGTGGTAAAGGAAGAAAACGAGACTTTGTTCACTTTTCGCTCAGAAATCTCACTGCAAAGTGGATGACGACTGGTTCTGTTGAATTAGGCCTAAGTTCCATTAAGAGTCAAACATGCTGCAGCTCAGTTACTACTGTTAACATGCTGTCCTCAGTAAACATCTCAAAGCAGGCGCCCAGATGCCTTAAGCATAAACCTTGTAGGAAAACCATTTACTGAATTGGCGTCTTTATTAAAAATAACTAAGGCTTTATTCTTTAAAGTTTTTAATGTGTTTTAATGCAACTGCTAAGTGCAGTTTACAAGCTCCTACTGTTATAAATAAGATGCTATTAACCAGGTGCACTCAAAGTTACAGCTTTTTATGCTTCAGCTAAGAAACAATTTTGGAAAAGTCAGCATATAATGAATGGAAGGAATGGTTACAGATTTGTTGATACAGAAAATGCTGCTGGATCGTTCGTTCACGGCGGAGACATTCTCTTGCGATGGACCTGACCCTACACTGGGTACATGGGGACCATTGCTGAAGTAAGGATCTAATGCATAGGTGTTGATTCTCTTGGTTAAAAGCCCCAGTCCCCGTGTGGCTCAGGGTTCAAAAGCTGGTAAAGATTGGTAGATTCCATGAGAGGTACCCCTTTAAATATGCTTTATTCCCACTGTCCCCCAAAACATTAGTACATTTTAAAAACATGACCGTGCTGTATACATATAACAAAACATATCTACAACTTTTATTTTGAACAATAAAATACGTGTACATGTTACATTTTCAAACTCCTTTGATAAATGTACACAAACCTTTTTGTACAAGTTTGAAAAATAAAACACACGTATACATGTTACATTTTAAAACCCTTGTGCAACTTTGAAAATAAAAATTAACATTAACAAAATCTCCTTTGACAAAAAACCTTAATAATGTCTCTAAGGACAGTAGGAAACAGGAGTCTTCGACCCTCGCTTCACCAGACGTTGCAGGTGGCGAGTCGTGTTTAGCAAAGTAAACTGCATCATTTTCATTATTATTAGCGTTTTTGACGTTGACTATTTCATTTAATAAGGCTTTGGGTATAGGAGGGGGTGATGCTCCGCCCATAACTGCTGATTCAGGTCTTTGGTAGATTTTCTCTTGACCGATCCGAGCTGTCTCGTACATAGAAAACAAAGAATACTTATAATTTGTTGCAATGGCGGGTGAGTGCATAATTAGAATAAGTTATTTTAATGTATAGCGTTTATCACATGTATAAAAGAAATAATATACTCAGTATATGGAGTTTTCTATCCGCACTGTCTCTCGTAGAACAAACCCAGAATAGCTCAATCTCTAAAAATAATTTTAAAATGATAGTTATTTTAATGTATAGCGTTTATCGTAAAACATGCATAAAAGAAATAATATACTCAGTCTATGCAAGTCCCGTGTAGTTTTCTTTTTCCAGTTGGGTAAGGCCTTAGATGATATTTGTGTCTCTTTACCAGAGGAGGAAAATATCTGCGGATGGTTTTTCTTAGGATTCTTTAAGAAGAAATATACAGCCTGTCAAGTTTTACGATTATCTCATTTTCTTAATTATGTCTATTTCATATAGGTTTTTCTTTTAACTCATGTTTCTACTTATGCAGGGGCAGTACGCTCAACCTGGGATGACCTACCGGGATGTAAATATATCAGAAAAACCAAAACTTCAGACCGTGTTATTTACTGTAAGACAAAATGTCCAATTTAATGTGTGGCCCATACAGTTTGACATGGGGTGACCTACCGGTGTCACGCCTACGCAGGCGGGGCGGGACCAAGCAGAGGCGTAGCCGTACGCTTAATCAGGGGCCTTACAAAACAGGCCTGCAGGCTAGAGCACTTTGAGAAGTATTGAGCCAATGAGTTTGAGCCGTACGAGCCCTTCTTTGTCTCTCGTCAACCCGATTTCCTTACCCGGTCTTGTCTGCCTATTGTTAACGTGTTGTCCTGCCTTTTCCCTTCCCTCAGCCCAGTTCCTGTACCTGACCCGCTTCCCTTGCCTGACCCTGATCGTCTCGTCTCCCCCTCCCTGTGTGGTCGTGTCCTGTGCCTACCTGTCGGACGGATTCCCTGGCTTCTGTCCTCCGTACCACGACCCTGCCTCTGCCTGACCCTTACCTGTACCGCTGCTTATTCACTGCCAGTAAAGTCTGCAGTAACCCACATTACTGGATCCGTGTCTCTCTGTCCGGGCGTATGCCACAACCGGGATGTAAATAATGGCCGTATTAGAAAAACCAAAACTTCATTTTATTGAATAAAAATTAAATAATTAAATAACCATAATGGAAAAAATTAATTAATAAATACATTATTAAATAATAATAAAAATAAATAATAAAAAATACACTCTCTGTTGCAATATATGGAAATAACGTAATTTGTTGCAACGTCACCTGGCTACAACCCAACCCCGCTCCACCCTGTGAACTTTTGACTTGTAACCTTTTGACCTTTAGGTCATAAATCTTTTTGAAATAAGCGGCGTTCTCCATCTCCCTTGAGGGTCTGCTGGGAACGTCTGGCTGAGGCTCCTGTTCGCCGGAGCTTTAACTCCCACATCTGGCAGGGAGGTCGGGGACATTGAGTCTAAATGGACACTGTTCCGGACCTCCATTGTGGAAGCGGCCCTACGGAGCTGTGGCTGCTGGGTGGTCGGTGCCAGTCGTGGCGGTAACCCCCGTACCCGATGATTCTTCAAGCTGAAGAAGGAGGCTTGCTGGGAATTATTAGCCCGGGGGTCTCCGGAAGCAGCTGACGGGTACCGGCAGGCCACACGGAACGCAGCTCGGCCCACAGAAGCAAAAACCCGGGCATGGGAGGAGTTCGGTGAGGTCATAGAAAGTGACTTTCGGTCGGCCTCAAAAAGGTTCTGGCAAACCATCCAGAATATCAGGAGGGGGAAGCAGCTCCTGGTTCCTACTATTTATAGTGAGGTGACCAGGGTGATTAAAGGGCTACGTGGTGGCCGGGCCCCAGGGTGGATGAGATCTGCTCCGAGTACCTGGATGCTCTGGATGTTGTGGGGCTGGCTTGGCTGACATGCCTTTTCAACAGTGTGTGGAGGTCAGGGGCAGTGCCGCTGGATTGGCAGACTGGGGTGGTGGTTCCCTTATTAAGAAGGGGGACCAGAGGGTGTGTTCCGACTACAGGGGAATCACACGTCTCAACCTTCCTGGGAAGGTCTATTCCGGGGTACTGGAGAGGAGGGTGAGATCGATAGTCAAATCTCGGATTCAGGAGGAACAATGCGGTTTTCATCCTGGCCGTGAAACACTGGACCAGCTTTATACCCTTGCAAGGATACTGGAGGGGGCCTGGGAGTTTGCCTGTCCAGTCTACATGTGTTTTGCCTATTTGGAAAAGGCTTACGACCAGGTACCCGAGGTGCTATGTTGGGGGTGTTTCGGGAGTATGGGGTCCGGGGTCCACTGTTGTAGGCGATTTGGTCCCTGTATGAACGGAGCAGAAGCTTGTTCTGCATTACCCGTAATAAGTCGGACGTGTTCCCAGTGCAGGTTGAGCTCTGCCAGGGCTACCCTTTGTCATCGGTCCTGTTCATAATATTTATGGATTTCTAGGTGTAGCCAGGGTGTTGAGGGTGTTCAGTTTGGTGGCCTCAGGATTGCCTCGCTGCTTTTTGCAGACGATGTCGTCCTGTTAGCTTCATCTGCTGGGGATCTCCAGTGTGCTCTGGGGCGGTTTGCAGTGGACTGGGGGATGAGGATTAGAACCGCCAAGTCCGAGACCATGGTTCTCAGCCAGAAACGGGTGGATCTCCCTCTTCAGGTCAGGGAAGACGTACTGCGTACTGTGGAGGAGTTCAAGTATCTCGGGGTCTTGTTCACGAGTGAGGGTAGGCGAGATCGGGAGCTAAATAGACGAATCAGAGTGGTGTCTACAGTCTACAGGCGCTTAACCGGTTCGTCGTGGCTAAGAAAGAACAAAGTCGAAAAGCAAAGCTCTCAATCTATTGATTCGTCTTCGTCCCTACCCTCACCTATGGTCATGAGCTATGGGTAATGACCGAAAGAATGAGATCGCGAATACAGGGGGCCAAAATGAGGTTTCTCCGCAGAGTGTCTGGGCTACCTGCAGCCTGATTCTTCCCTGCTTCTCATTGACGAGGCTCCTCCCTTGTTTTATAGGACTTCAAGTCCTGCTTCTAGGCGCGTGACATGAACTGTCCTAGCAGTGCACTTCACACCTGCACTTAATGTTTCCCATTTATATTGAAGGTCACTTGATGTCATCCTATGATTCATGAGAAACATTTGGATAAGTTAACAGTCGTCTCCGGCATTAGAAAGTTGCTACCTGGCTGGTTTCTGGTCGTTCCCAGTGTCTCCTGCTTCACCTTATTCTTATGTGCTGCTGTCTTAGAAACTTTGAACCTGGAAGCAACCATGCTGCTCAGTGTAGCCTTCTGCCAGCAGAACCAGGATTAAACCAGGGTTTAAAAAAAAAAAATAGAATAGAATGGTGTCTTAATTTTTTCCAGTGCTGTGTATTTATTCACAAAATCTTATATCATTTTATTAAAAAAAAAACAACAACTTTATTTTTAGCAAATTTTCACACCTAAGATGACAGATCTCATTGTTTGAGGAAATATACTTTAGCATCTGTTCGGTAGACGAACAATCAATCAGCGGGGCAGCACATGGCTCAGTGGGCTAAGCCTGTATACCTGTGATGGGAAGGTTGCCTGTTTGCCTGGCCTCGGCACGTCTGCGGGTCCTTGTGCAAGACCCTTATCCCCCAGCTCCCTGGGCGCTACAACAGGTGGGTGCCCTTCACAGCCAGCTTACTCTTGCCTGCAAGGAGCAAGTTGGAGGAGGCATAGAGAAAATTTCCCCACAGGGATCAATTATTATTGTTAATAGACTGCACCTCCTGATAGCTGACTGCATAAGATTATGTGCCATGCCCTCATAGATGTGGGGTAGCAATGTAGCAAGGAAAGGCTAAGACACTAAAGCTACATCCACACTGCTAAGTTTTCATTTAAAAACACAGACATTAATCTCTGTTTTTGCATTTAGTCCACTCTACCCTGGAAATTTCAGCCTCTGAAAAGTGCCCTGATTGGTCCCTACTCATCACATGACCCTTCCCTAATTTGATCCTGCTAGTTACAATGTCTTATTCCTTGTGCTCCATTTCAGGGGCCACAGCCTTCTTCGCCTTAAAATGCGGCCTAGAAATGCATCCTTCTTTTCAAGGGGGCCATGAAGGATCCACCCAATAGGCCCAACCTATCCCAGGATTCATTGCATGGATTTTAAAAGGATGTGCAGTATAAGGCTATGTAGATACAGCCCCGTAAATTGGGACTTGGCTATAGTCTGATCGGTCACTTGGTCATCCTACACAGAAGTAAACAGTATTCCAACATGGCAGACATGGAAGGGCTGCTTGCAGTGACGCTTTCCCCGTTTCTGAGCTGTATGCAGCTAAATATTGTGTTACACGGCGTGACTTGTATATTTCTGCAAAAAGAAACTAATTTCCCAGTCATTGTGTTGATGTGTGTCTGCCAAATGTAGGGCAATAGTCACATCATGTACATTTCTGCTTGTTTCAGTGTGGATGGGAATACTTCCATAAACGATATGACATCGCCAGTGTGGCATGTTCATTTCTGGACGTGACCTTAGCTGATGCTGGGAGCCAGACACTGCCCAGTGGAAAACCCAGAGAAGAAAGGAGAGCTTCTGCTGTTACTGCTGTCATCGTCCAGCACAGGACCATAAGCTGTCATCATATGTACAACATGACATTGTCATTTAATGGTGAGACATTATGGTAATGTAATATTAACTATTCACAGCTATTTAAAACTGAGTCCTTTTTAATGTTCTTTTTTGGACCAGACAATCAGATGGATTTTTAGGTCTCATGAGTGACCAGCTTTGGTACTATTTAAACATACTAATTTCACTGGATTTGTTCATTATAATCAGAGGAAACCATTTACAGAGTAATAGTCCATGAAATACCTATTAACATAATTAGGGGTCAAATATTACTTTTAGTCTAATAAAGTTGTCTAGGCTGTTTTGTGTTATATACACAAGTGGTGAAAATTGTGAAAATGCCAAGCATTTCTGGCATTATCAAAGAATGTTAAAAAAAACTTACACTGAATGATTTAATAAGTAACTGGAGCAACAGTTGATTAAAGTTCTGCTATCTCTAAAAATTGGAAGTGTTTCCACAATTTTGGCTACCAGTGTATACATGTATACGTGTCACTTGAATCACCAGTTTGTACTGGAAAATAGATTAGATTAATGTGTATCTAAAGCTGACTGTGCTTGGATGTGTGTGTGTGTGTGTGTGTGTGTGTGCGCGCGCGCTGTCTAATGGACTGGCATCCCCTCTAGGGGGAGGATAACCAGTGTGTGCTGATGGAAATGTTCAATAATATTACATCAAACACTGGAAGGCTTTTTAATCTCTAACAGTGCTACCTCAGCACTTGATTGGCTGCCAAGTCTTGTAGCCTCAGTAGTTCCTTGGACATCAAATCACACAGCTCATAATGGGCACTCTATCCTGGATAAGTTATCCATTGTGCAGTGGGCTACGAATTGTAGCCTGGACCTTCTAGCCCTGTATCAGACCAAAAGGACGCCAGGGTCCGTGGCAATCCGAGACTGCTCCTTTGTGTTCCCTCCCCATTTGGCCAGCAGGGGTTGCTGACCATCCTGTTCTCCTCTTTCAGCCCCGTTGTGTCTAACTCTAATCCCTTATGTCTTGCTTGTTCCCCGAGCTGCTGAGATGTAATCATCTGATCATGGGTTTGAGGCTGGCCAGGGATCAGACTCATCTGTTTATTTATATTTATTTGTTTTCTTCCATAGTGTTTCTTTTCTGTTCTCTTGGTTATAGGTTGCCCTGCTATTTTCCTGTTCACTTCTGGCCTTTGGTTCTGTAAATGACCCTAGTGTGTTCCCAGAGTGTATCTTAGCGTTTCCAAGCTTCATTGTTTGTAGTATTCCTGATATCTGTGCTTGTTAATTGTTCCACCCATTGCTCGTTGTCCTTTTCTGATTGATTTATTTGATTTACAATTTACACCAGTCCCTTGTTTGCCCTGAGTTTCTGTGTGTATTTAAGTGTCTGTTCTATTTGTCTGTGTATTAGAGGCCTGTGCTAATGTTATTCTGCTTGATTTCCCTAGTCCTGCTCCCCGATTGTGTAAAGTTATGGTTTCTTTAGTTGTTATTCAGTTTTTTTCCCCACCTGTTTAGTCCTGACCCCTCGTGGTCCTTTTTCTTTTATAGTTTATACCATTTTTTAAACATTTTTCCCAATAAACCTCTTTTGTTTTGAAGCTGCCAGTGAATCGTCACCTCTTTTCCTGCGTGTGCCATGCTGTGACAGGGGACACGTGTTGTATGGCCAGCCAGGACTTTGACATGCAGAATTCATGTCTAGATATAAAACAACTACAAATCTGAAAGCCTGTGTAATGTATGCATTAAGTATAAGTTCACAATAATATGTTAATATAATAGTAACTTACTGTGCACGCTGTTTCCACGATCAGCCAGAAGAAAAACGCAGTGGTCAACAGCTAACTATAATTATTTATGTGTATAAACTTTTGATGAGTCGTTTTGTTTTTTTCCGGTGGGATAATCTTTATCAGCCTAAGCATGCCGCTCATTTCAGCTTAATGTATCTCCTAAAAGCAGAATGGCGGGTTGAACTGAAATAACGAAGTAGAAAGAGCAAGATCGTATAACTTAAATCGACCAGTCGAGATATAGAGGCTGCATTAGTTTATTCGGTGAAGCGTTCTGTCCACCATTAACGTACAAAAAAGCGAAAGACATATTCAGCAGAACCAATAATACTAAATTAATTGGGCAATTAAAGACCAAACCTAAGGTTTATACTTCAGCTGATTTTTTTAAATAAGTCACTTGCACACCCCCGCGATGAGGACGAAGGGGACATCTGGGGGGACGTCTCTTGTTTTGGGACTGTCCAGACGGGGGGCTCGCCTTTTTAGCAATGCGATGTAGCCTACAAGGAAACAATGTCCGTGTAGCGCGCTGGCAGTAAGAAATGCCCGTTACAAATGAATTATTATTATTATTATTAGTAGTAGTAGTATCATTAAATAGTAATAATAATAAATCACTGCGAATAATCGTTGATGGAGGTGACAGCTCGATCCCGAGACAGAGGAGCATTTTCCCGGTCCCTCTGCCGATCATTAGATTCCTAGGGCCGGTAATCATGTGATGCTTCATGTATTATTTGATAGGCCAGACTTTGATTCGCCCTCATTTCCCCCCAGCAACCACGTGAGATACAGACCGGGAAGGCGGACCATCCACGTCAAGCAGAGCCGGTGGGACCAAGAGATAAAGAAGGAAATCATTGGGAGCCGGCGATAGTGGACTATCGGGATCGCCGCTACAGCCGTTGTCAGGTTGTGGCGAAATCGGCCAAGTCGATGCTCTTAAAAATTTTGGAGCACGAGATATCGCAGTGCCTGGAGTGAACAAGACATTTAACGATAAAATAAAAAAATGTTCTCTTACTGGTGGAATGCATTGTAGATTTTATTTTACAGCATCATAAAGAAACACTCCTGTTACGGTTCAAACCTCATTACTGGCGTTACCGGTGTGGTCCACGACCGAGTAGTGTGTTTTGAGACACACCTGCCAGATGCCATTGTGTGAAGCTGCGATCACGGCACGCACTGACGTACAGCCATAAATTTAAATGACTTTATTCACTGTCAGTGAGTTGGAAGATACATTTAAATCAAGTGTATCTAAAATTGAATTAATATGGGGTGCGATCCGCAAATTTATGTTAGCTATAAAGAAGGACACACGAGTAACATAACAACTGAAGCAGCTGTTGGAAAGCAACACGGGTCAATTAAAATTTTAACCAACCAGTCCCCTTTCGATTCAACTCCTCCACCCGTATTTATTCATTTAACGCAGTTTTTAACTGTAAATCAATTGAAGCGTGCAAACTAAATTTACCAAGAATTATCGTAAAAATTATTAAATGTATGTAGTTCGGATGTTTATTATTAGAAACGTGATTTTAAATGCGCAAAAACACAAATATGTATTAACTATACTTAATACTTATTAGTAACAGTATATTCATAAGAGATAGCGCAGTCTGGTTTAATTAGCTGCAATTTAAGAATCCTTATATAAAAACTGTAAAGGGGGTTGTAAATAACAGTAGTAAACATTACGGAGCATCAGACTGTGGCACCAACACGCACCTTACATCCTCTGACCTTATACAAGAAGCGCACCTGCCTCTTTCAGTAACAAAGCTGACCTCTTGATTGACAGACCAGAGAGCCAATGGAAATACGGCGCCTACACGGTTGATCCCCTTTCCTAGGCGAATCGGAGCGCTCTGTGGGTGCGTCTGTAGAGGGCCTGCGTCTCGTGGTTTGGTTGTGATGGTAAGCTTTACGGTTGGGATTTACCTAGGGAGTTTTGTTTGACAGGTTAATATGGTTTGCTATTTAAATGTAATTTGATATCAAATCAGTGTGTGTTACTAGTCAAACGGATGTAACAGTGCTGTCTAATGCACCGGGGTGTTGCATTTGTTGAATATTGATGTTGTCTTTTATGTTGGAGCTTGAGTATGCAACGGTGATTTATTTCTTATAAATAAAATTGGTGGAGTTTAAAACGACAGGAGTCATTTTCTTCATTTTACGGGATTCCCGTGACTTAAAATGCGGTATATAACTGTAGACGACCGATGTGATTTGACTAGCTGCTCAGAAAAACCGCTATCAATTGTATTGAACCCACCAAGCCACAGACAACTGACTACAGACATGAATGGCTGCTGAATTAACAAGTTTTGTTCTGTGATCGCGTTGAAACGCCGCATTTGGTGCCCCTTAGACCGTACTTCTGACTTTCCCGGAGTGCATTTAGCAGTTGTGTTGCTACTAGGGCTTTTCCCAGGGTGATCGGATCGAGTAACCCCGGCTACACAGCTAGTTAAGACGTGTGTAACTGGCAATCTGAATGGGCGTTTACAGCGCCGTTTTCATACACTGTTGACAAAAGTTACACGTGAAACATTGAATCCTTTTGTTACACGCGTACGAATGTACCCTGTTCTTTCCCGAAACACTTTTATTATTTTGTTTTCCTGAAATGTGTCCGATTTGATTGCAGCTGTTGTCTGTTCACACAGATCTTCTCGGCCTCCGGGATCGGGTCGTTTTGGCAGCACGTCTGAACCCACCCCCCCTGAAAAGCGCCCCTTTCGGCCCTGAGAGCTGGATGCGAGTGCGACAACCTCCCCGCCATTCGGATTAACTACTCTCGGATTTACCCCACTTTTTTTACTACTTTCCCCCCCCTTCTTTGATGGCATGGGTTTTTTCGCGACCCCCGGTCACGCACACTTGGAGTAATTCGCTTTTTAAAGAAACACTATCGTCTAACTTTACGGAAAGTGACCGAAAGCCGACATGGATCCAGCCAGCCAAGCAGGCGGCGGCGAGGACCCGAGCAAGCCGTCAAAGAGAAAGCCGACAGAGGACGACGGCAAGAACAAAAAGCTGGTAAGCAGCAGCCTGGGGACATCACATCTCTTAAACGAAGTGCTACGCTTTGAGTTAATGATATTTTTATCCTTGTTATACCACAGAGGTGCAAACTTCGTTCCCGTACGTCAAGAAATAAGCGGCATTAAGTCTTTATACTTAAATAACCTCAAAATAGTTGCTACCTTTAGACATTTAGCGGTTATTAATTTCAACAGTCAGGTTACACTAATCTCTGTTTATTTTAAATTCGGCCAGTCACATTAGCAGCTTCATCGCTGTCATGCTGTCCCCAAATACAGAGCTCACTTTGTGTTCCTGTGTTGTCACACCATCACATGTCGTCTAGCGGTATTTCCCCCCCCGAATCACTTTTGCTGTTTATTCCCGCTTGCATTTCGTGGGGGGTTTGTTTGCTGGGGTGCCGAGGACAGCTGGCTGGGCATGCGGATGTAACGTGGCCTCCTCCCAGGCCGTGACTGTGTACGTCCGCTCTTCATACGGGATCATGATCATAAAAATGCTTGATTCACAGGGCAGGCTAACGTGGCCACATTTCCCAGTACACGCGTGAGCACCTTTATACATAGCTACACACCTAAGAATCCATATTCATGTACAAACACACATCTGGATGCATAAACACAACTGCATATTTAGAAACACAAGTGCAAACACCCATTGACCACGTTGGTAAATAGTATTTACAGTCACATCACTTATAGACACACTTGTAAATAGGCAGGTCAGTACTGATCCTGTTGGGTTCTTCCTTTGAATTTTTTGGTTCCTGTGCTCTGCAGATGTCACGTGGTGTGTGTGTGTGTGTGTGTGTGTGTGTGTGTGTGTGTGGGGGGGGGTGGTGGTGGTATACACACATCTTGATGTCCAGAGCCATTCATGTCCACTGGGGGGGGTAGGTTGGAC
>JABFEA020000002.1:28554699-28579530 GCA_019775915.2 Cyphomyrus plagiostoma
GCAATTACATTTATAACTAATTAATACATTTAACAAAATAAACATTTTTAAACATTTATAAAATAGAATTACTGTTGGGTGTGTAAGCCACCATGTTGAAATTACGTCACGGGGGCAAATCGGACAACAAAATCGTGTCCGACATCAACGTCATGAAGGACGTGTGTTTCCGACGGGAAGTGACGCTTTTCGTGACGTTTCGTGACGTTTTCATCCGAGTTCCGAGTTGTATAGAAATAATCGGACGCACCATAAGTGAGGTGTTTTCCCCGCCCGTCCCGTCACACAGCAGACCCACACGCATGGCCTGCATGCATGCCCTCGCCAGTTTGCTTACCGTCACATGCAATGCTCTTCCTGCCAGATGCTGTTAAACCCGCTGCTTGCTCTTCCCAACTGACCTTTTGATTGTTTCTCCTCCTGCTGCAAATCTTGAACTTTTTTTCATGTCTTGTGACTATAAAAAGAAAATATGGTATTAAAAGGGTTAATGTCAGAGTTTTTCAAAAAAAAAAAAAGAAATCTTTCGGGGGGGGCTGGGGGAATTTGCAAATAGTTCTTGCAGTCGACAAGCATCCATTTATAGCCTGAACAGGACAAATCTTCAAAAGCGAGCCGCAGAATTTATAGAGTTATTATAATATTTTTTTCCTGATGAAATCAGTGGCAAGGATCTGCCATGCGCCAGCCTTAACGCCGCCTGACAGCTTGTGGGCCTGGCGAGGCGGCCTGCGCCCATCTCTGCATCGGGGGACGCATCAGAGGATGGAGGCGGCCGCAGCGAGCTGCCACAGCGATATAAATACGGACGTTGCGGGCAGGGTGTGACGGCCAGATCTGTGAGGGTGCCATTCCCCCAAAACCTCTCAAAGACTCATACAAATAAAAGTGGCGAAGGAGCGCAGTTCCTGATAATGTCTGCCGAATTGATCACGCTTAACTAAGACCATGCGAATGATATCTCGCATGTTCGCGTGTGGGATTTAAGTGGGTGTTTGCCGTATTAACCGCAAACTCGCAGTCCAGTCACCATGTGTGAAATTGTCTTGATTTCCAAATCAATGTAATGACTCATTACAAGACCCCCACCCCCAATTTATCCATCCAGGTTACCCTGACAGTGGTCAGTACAGCCAGTGCTGTGCAAACCTGATAGGTGTCTGGTGATTCGCAAGCTATTTCTGCATCATTTCTGAGTTGAGGACACTTTGCATAGAGGTGGGGGAGTGAGGGTTTGGGGTGTCCATGATGGGCCACGCACCTCGTCTCTGCTGATCGGAACAGACGCCATGGACATCAGCGTCGTCTCAGAGACACGTCCCCAGTGGGGCTGGTGATCTCAGTCGCCTTTGTCTCCTCCCAGCTCTGTGCATCGATTCTTATCATCAGAACATTGCATTTTGTGAATCAATTATAATGTTGAAATATCAATTGTTTTCTTACCTGGCAATTAAAACGCTGGTATTATTATAAGGAGCATGAGGTACCAGTAGGCGGCTGAGTCACGCACTGCGTCTGATCCCCACACCAACACAAATTCAGTTTCGCTTCATCTGCGCAGTGGCGAATCCATCTGTGTCCCCGTGGCCTTGGCATAGTGTCTGGGCCACGAGACTCGCCGGGACATTCAGTGCAGACAGTAACGCCCCACACCCGCCCCCGGCCTGTTTCTAAGACGAATCGCGGCAAGAGGAGAATTTTAAATTGTAGTCTGCACAGGCATGAAAATGGCAGACATTATCAGGAAAGAGCGTGGCAGGCGTGCGTATGAATGCAGTTAGCCATGTGGGGTAGCTCCACTGCCCCTCCCACTCTCGCAAAGCGCACTCAGCCCCAGGGGGCCGACCCACTAACGACTCTGCTGTTTGTTTCTCTCGCACCCTAACCGCTCTGCGCTGACCACTGCATGCAGATAACCGGAAGCAAAGTTGCGGTAAGTAGCAATTATTTTGTTGCTTGTGAGCCCGTCTCTCCCCCCACCCCCGTCCCCCCCAACCCTTTCAAAATACGCAGTCAATTTCCACAAGACTATTGCTTTAGGTGGTGGTGGTGTCTTGCCCTTAATTTAGCTAATATTCCATAATTTGAAAGGCTGTGAATTTGTGTGTGTGGAGGGGGGCATCTCTGGGTAAACAGGAGTCACATCAAATGAGGGATTTCCAAATTGCGCAGCAAAAAATGAACTGGGGGGGGTGGGGATTGTTAATTCAAGCCATTTTTCTCAGAAATGAATCGCAGGCCGGCGCATATTAGCATTTAAACTCTGTAATGTTAGCGGTGAGCGATTTGTTTTTAAGTGAATCGTCAGCGTCTGCGATCCCTAATCTGTTTATTTTAACATATTGCATCTAAATGACTTTGCTCGCATGCATCTGTCCCTCCTGACAGGGCAATGAGGATGCATCACCTAATTATATTCTGCACATTGTTCTTTGATTGAACAGCCCCCCTAGATATCGAATGCATTCCCCCATGAATATGCGGCTGCAGTGATCTCCCCTCGGTTATTGGGGCCCTTTTCTTTGTTCCGTTTCTTCTCCGCCTTTTCTTTCCCTCCTGCCATCGCTTTCTCAGAAATGTTTTTTTTCTTCTGTATTGATGATGCTCTCCTTTCCTCCATCCTCAGTAATCTTTGCACACACAGCCTCCCACCTGAAGGGGGCGCTGCCTGATTCTCTGTCCCAGTTCACATTGCACTCACGTTGTGGTTCCCTGATTTTCTGGTCCCAGGTTCTTCCTTGGCTGTTTTGTGGGGTCATGGTGCTGGGGGGGGGGTGTTATGTTGTCATCAGAGGCTTGTTTGGCTTTAAACCTGTGGTTTGGGCCCTCGATGCCGCCCCTTGTTCTCCTCTTTCGACTTGTAAAATCCCTGGGGACGGTGCGTCGGGTGGGCAGTGTGCTTACCGCCAAGAGGGGCAAGGAGCAGGATTGAGGAGCTGAGTGAGTGAGGAGCGTTCTAACTGCCTTTGAGCCCCCCTGCATATTCATGAGCTCCGTCTCAATAAGCCTCCTGCCATGTCGCTCACCAGTGTCTGCAGCCCATAGCGTGCAGCAGTGTGAGACTCCATGCTGATGACCGCCACCTCTGGCTCAGACAGGAGCCCTGTGGGCGCCGACGGGGGTCCGACGTGAGAGCTGCCATCTAGACAAGACTTTAAATAAACCCGCCAGCTTCTCATCGTGTGGCCTGGTTAGAGGTCGCCGTGATGCTGGGCCACGTAGTGTTTTCGGGGGGAGGTCTGGGGAGCCCCCCCCGGGGGATGAGCAGGCAGCCACGCTTCTGCTCAGCCTCAGGTATGAAATTGAGATGGTAAGCAAAGGCAGCAGTGTCACCTGGTGATGTGATTCTGAATCCTTGATAATTAGCTCTGGTTGCCGTCGGCGACCATGCTGCCTCCTGTCTTTAAAGGGCCAGCCAGCTCCGCCCCTCAAGAGCTTCGGCGGAGATTGATGTCTGGGGGGTCACTGGTTGCCATGGAGACGTCCTGCCAAGTGCCGATTGTGTCCGGAGGATGGGGTGAATTAAAAAAAAAATTGTGAAAAAAGGTCTGATACATGTGGTGGGTGTGGACACTGCTTCTAATGTTGTGCATGGGGGTCTGTTTGAGGAAAAGGCCCCCCCACGTGGTTTTGGGTACCTGGTATAACTTTTTCCCTCGTACAGGTATTATGGATGAGTTTCCCAATGCCATGGCATACAACAGCTCTTTCTGACCGGTCAGTATCGGGGACTTGGCCCCGCTTCTTGTCCATTTGCCGTGGTGGGGGCCTACATTTGCTGGTTTCTGTCACTCCGTTCTGTAGGCCACCTCTGCTGGAGCTGTTTTTGGTCCTCCTTTCCTGATGGGGGCGCTCACCCGAGCAGTTGCCGCAGTCTCGCAAGGGCCACCGGCTTGGAGCTCCGCCTTTTAAATGCCGTGTGTCCTTGCTGCCCTCAAGAGCAACTGTTTGACACAAATCGACGCCTGACGTATGTTTTGCTAATTGCCCAGCAACGAGGGCGGGTGCATAGGGCAGAAGTCACAGAGGAGAGCCCTGCCGAATTCACTTTCACTTCCTTTTTGGGAAGTGAAAAGGTCTCTTTCACTTCTCTGAGACCATGAAAGCTGCATGTCTCCCTCAGAGCATGACGACGACAGACAGGAGCTGCACAGACAACACCCTGCTGTGTGTGTGTGTGTCTGCATACGTGTATTCATTTAGGGTTGGACAGATAGGAACCTTCCATCCTCCTCCTCCCCTTCCTCCTGTGCATGCTGGCACGTCGGCTTTTGGCCATCAGTTTGTTGAGCAGTAGTATCCACTTAATGGTTTTTCTGGGGCGGGGTTAACTGTGGCTCTGCAGTACAAGATTAAACAGGGTCTTAGTTGTTCTCTCTAAATGGCTGTACCCCTCCAGTGGCCTCCCTGTCCCAGACCACCTGGAGCAGACTCCCTCCCCGATGAGCCGTACCATTCGAAGGGGCCCCCCTTCTCCGAGGGGCTGTACCACTCCAGCAGGCCCCCCCTCTATGACGAGCCGTACCTCTCAAACGGGCCACCCCCACAACAACCTGTTATGACACAATACGGTCTGGGGGCGGGGGGTGTCAGTGGAATCGGGTCCCTTGTGTGTGGGAGCTGGTAGTATTTCTGTCCCCCTGTGTAGCTGACACGCTGCTCCGCATGCCGCTGCCCCCCCCCCCCCCCCCTTTGCACCACAGTGTCAAACACCATCTCCTCTCTACCTTTAGATATGTGGTCTGTCCCCCCACCTTTAATACTTGAGTCTCCCCACTGCATGTGTGTATATTAGCAAGTTTGTTTATTCTTCCTTTCTGCTGAAATTTTTAACAGGCCCCTTATAGTATTAAGAAGTGCAATAAGTACCATGCGGCCCCTCTAGGGGGCGCCTTGTTACTTAGCAGAATCTGAGGTTTCCTTTTGCTGAACGCCAGGTTTGGCTTGAGTAAATAGTGTCAGCCTCGGCCCCAGAATGCTCATTGCCCCGTCAACACATTTAATAATAATAATAATAATAATAATTGATACTTTATTGATCTCCATGGGAAAATTGTCTTTACACCTCCCTCCACTTGCCCTTTGTAGAGTAAGACGTGCTGAGGCTGGGTTTGAACCGGCGGCCTTCTGATTACAGGCACACAGGCTTAGCCCGTTCAGCCTAAAACCCACACAAACACAGGGAGAGTGTGCGAATTCCACACGCCCCACCCCGGGATCGAACCCAGGACCTTCTTACCGTGTGGCAGCAGTGCCTTCGTGCCACCTCCGTATATTCGTTCTCCTTTTGCTGTTCCTTCAGAGGCGTCTCCTCTGTGAGGTTCTCGCTTTCGCCATCGTCATGTCCTCGTGAGCATGAGCAGAGACCGGAATGGACGCATGCGTGGTGATGATGAGACTCCATTGCGCTGCCGTGCTGTTGACCTTGCCTTTCTCCTGAAGAACATCCAGGAGGAGTGGTTCGTACCGTATGGCTCCTTTAAAGCCCCCCCCCCATTAAAATGCCTCTTGATGGCCAGTTGATAAGTACCAGCGCCGCACCTAGCGGAGCACACCTCAGCGCTTCATGGGAGAGTCGCTGTTTCCACCGGCCACTAGATGGCAGCAGATCACGTGGATTGGGAGCTGTTGGCGAGGAGAGGATCAGTGTTGCCATGGTATTGACCTGATGCGTTTCGTCCCAGTCCCTGTGCGCCCGTCTGCCGTTTCGGGCTGTAATGCCATTTAAATACCCTCCCTGCGCCGAGCGCGTTCTGCTGGCAGTGCGCTGAGCTGGTGTAAGCGCCAGATCTGCTAAGCCGCTAGGATGTGTGCAGCACTTTAGCACAGCGTTCACATTTACTTTTGATAAATCGATACTTTTTGTCTCATTTGACAGGCTTTTAAATTTTTAATTTTTTTTTGCTTTTTCAGTTTTTAAGATTTCGTCACCCAGCCAAACGCAGCTGGTCTTACAGCCTTGGCTTTTATTTTTTTTTACCAGCTCCTGGTCCTGGAATATGAGGGAATAATTCTATAAGGCTGTAACTTATCGAAACGAGAACCGACTGAGGCGCCGGCAGGGCAGGGTGATCTAATCGACACCGATAGAGGGGGCAGACAGACAACGTAAGCGGCCCTTACTTATCTTTAGCCGTCCAGAAGGACAAGTACTAACCGACTAACTAGAGCAAACGTCAAACATTGTGGGTGTCACGTAGATGGAAGGTACCGAGAGAGGGGGGAGACGCCCAAAAGGGCTATAAGAGAGACAGAGCTGACACATATAGTTGAGCCTCTTCCTGTACATGCTGAATGTATGTCACACTGTCGCTCCCCTGATTGCAATCTGGCAGAGAATAAACCAGTCACTTGCAACTACTCCTCGTCTCAGCTGTTAATCTCTTCTCATCAACGGGCCCGGCGGAGTACAACTCCAACAAATACTTAGCAGAGAAGGGGGGGGGGGGCAGCTGATTGGTGGATGCCACAGAATGGGCCCCTTCTTTCAGCCGCCTCCTCTGTCTGTCTGGCACTGCTGTTTGAGTGCATTCCCTCCCGGCAGCTAGGTGGCGCTGTGCCGGGTGTTTCGGCAGTCCTGTGGGAGTTGGATTCCAACCCTTTGGGGCCCCCTGCAGGTGACCCCATCCCGACCCTGAGCCCATTGCTTCGCCACAGCACCTGTCATTGTTCCCGCAAGCCGAGCCCAAGAAGCCCTCTCTGACCCCCCCGGACCCTCGAGATCCTCCTGCTGCCAGTGAGGGAACAGGAACCAATGGGAATCTTCCGCTAAGAAGCCGCACGGACGAGCGTGCCGCTGATTGCGTTAGCAGCTTCTTAGCGCTTCTAAAATAAATGGGGGGGGGGCTCTGAAATTGTCATTTGAATTGTGGCTTTCATTTCCCTGCGGTTTTGTTTAAGCAGATCAGCTCGAACCTCTCGTGTTATTTTCCCCTCTGTTTGCATTTCTGAACAAGCCACGTCGTGGTAATGAATTCCATTATTATAAAACCAATTACTTTAGTTAGCTTCTTTAAAAAATAAATCAGCTTCCTTTTGTGGCCTTTCCCTCTGTGGAATTGTAGCACTGCCAGTTTGCACGACGACAGCCGTAATCTCCCGTCCTCACTTGGCCAGGTGAGGGAGGCGCGTGACGTTTCTCTCTCCTCTCTTTGGCCTTTTAGCTATTTTACTTTTTTCGTCAGTATTTTTCCGTCAGTGCGTGTTTAGGCTTGATCTGCGATTGCCCCAGCTGGCAGGATGTCGACAAGAGTCCGCCAAGGGGTAACCGTGGTAACCTGGGGAATTTGGAGTTGGGCACAGGGAGCAGATGAAGGAGCGTCAAGGGTTCGATAAGATCCCACAATCAAATGTAATCAAGTGCCGATAAGGGGCCTAATTAAATTAACTAATTAAAGGCAAACACGTACGAGGTTGGCCAGATAATGTGCAAGACGGCTTTCAAATGATAAAACTGATTAGGGAGGGGACCGGTGAATGGAACCCAATTAATTACTCATTCAAAGGAAATTTCTGGAAACGCTGGAAGGTGTAGAGGGTGCCCCCTTCCCCCAATTCCTCCCTGTATCTAAAACCACCCCGTCAGAGTTTACAGACTTATTGAACATAGCTACCTCTTGGGTATTTGGATTGTGCTCTGTTAAAAGAAATTTAGATTTGAAAGATCTCTGGCTAGTAATTGGACCCTTAGACATTGGGGGGTGTGGATAATTTGGGAATTGGGAGCATGAGTTTATGTGACATGGAGGGTTGTGTAACGCAGTGGTTCTCAACCTTATTTATCCAATAATACTCAGTGTCCCCCCCCCCTAAGGTTTAGCAATGATGACAAAAATTGCCAGTGTTTATTAATATAAATTAATATATTTTAATTTGGTTACGCTGCCAAAGTTCAACATTACTCAAACAAGGTTTCGATTTAGCAAATGGCTCTAACATCAGAGGCCTGGCAACCATTAAAAGTGCTTAATTACTAGAACGACCCTCAATTTAGCCTTCAACAAAATTAAAATTAAACAAATATTGCAAAATTGTTATATTTTTAACGATGTGATTTCTGACATTCTGTGTGATGTCAAGTCTGACGCTTTCGTGCTGTTTACAACCAGGAAAAATCTTAAAGGCCTTATTTTAATGCATGATGAAAGTATACCGATATACATGATATTGTCAACATATATCTTGCTTTCTGCGGTGGGCTGGCACCCCATCCAGGGTTGTTCCCTGCCTCGTGCCTGTTGCTTCCGGGATAGGCTCCGGACCCCCCCGCGACCCAGTAGGATAAGCGGTTTGGACAATGGATGGATGGATGGATGGATATCTTGCTTTGAAAATATACTTGCATACTGTAAATGTTTAATGTAGGCGACCCCAGCTTAGCGATGCCATATTATTTTCCATGCTTTTCAAATAAACTCGCTGAGGCCCCCTAGTGGGCGGCAGCTCTCCACTTGAGACACACTGCACTAGCCTGTGTTCCGGATGGCTGATGTGGTGACAGAGGCTGACACGTGTGCTACTGCAGAATTTTCAAACGGGAAATGAGATTTTGGGCTTTTTTCCTTCTTTTTTCCCCTTTGTGTGGTAAAAGTAATTAACTGTTCACAATAATAACAATCGGGTGTCTGTCAGAAAGCCTGTCTCACAACGTGGCTCTTTGTTCAGCGTAATTATATTTATTAATGATCACCAAAGACCCAGCAAAGGCAGCCGAATGTGACGTCTTCTCCTCCCTTTTCCTATTAGTTTTGCAGATTTAATTGTCTTTTGCTGGGAGTTCAGCGAGATGGATTTTAATAATGAACACTTTTCTCTGCATTTCGTCTGCAAGGGGACATTTCTATTAGTTTTCTCTTTTTCTTTCTTCCTGGCGATTTTGCCGCAGGAAAGGGGCGATTCGGGTAGCCTGCCATTCCCCCCCCCCAACCCCCTCCGTTTAATGCGTCTTGGGAACGCAGGTCAGAATGGGGTGGATATGGCCAGGGATTTGGGTTCAGCATTAAACGGTACCTGCAGTGTAAGCAGGACAAGCGTCAGGGAATTCGGACGCTGCTCACGCTGTGGTTTTTCAACTTTGGGGTTACAGGTTTGAGAATGGAGGGTCTCCCCTCAGTAATGGCAGCACCTCTTAAAAACATTAAAAACGTAATGGCACCAGCTTCGGCCAGGTGCTGTATTTACTGCCTATGTGGCAAAGCTTTGCAGTGTAACCAGATGGAAATGCGTCCCGTCCCTGTCGCGTGTGTAACGGTAAACGTCGATCTACGTGTTCCTTTCAAGGCTGGAATGGGACTCGCTATCTGCCGCCGGATTCCTGCCTTTTACTTGACCAATTTATATCGTCCAATGGGCATCACTGTGAGGAACCAGCACGTGAATGTTTCACACTCTGTTTTATATGCCTGCCCTCTGCCAGCAACAAAAAATTAGCACTCGCGTAATTAATTGATGGTAATAATTAGTCAATCCAGTAATTAATTTGTGATATTTGAGAGGTTGGAGGGGAGGTTTTCACTTCCTAGCTGGCAGTAATTACCAGCTGTCCCCTTCTATGGATACCGGTCCAATTTGGCCCGTTTTGTCGAGCAGATGTTGGCTGTTAGCGGGTTTTTGTTTTCGGCCTCTCATTATGGACGGATGGATTGGTGTGACGGGCCTGGCGGACGCCGGCGGCAGCATTACTGTACGCGTGGCTTTCTGCGGGTCGAGGCGTGGGGCACGGTGCTGCGGACGGGCCCCGGAAAATGCCGTGAGCTATGACTGGCGAACCGCGCTGCTGCCGTCATCGCTAATGCTAGCACATCGCTTACGCCGACATAATGGGCCATAAAGGGGACCGTAAATGAGGCAGGACGGGTCCAGATATATTGCTGTACATGCCAGATAGAGTCCGACGCTGCCTCAGAACATAATGGCCCCCCCACCTCAAGGCTAAATGGTTGATTTCCTCGCAGAAACTGCTCTCCCTTGTTGTGCTTATATGAACCGAGTGCTAATGTATGAGCGGCCATCCCTGTGCAGCCATTCGAGTGCTAATGTATGAGCGGCCCTTTCCTGTCATTCATCCTGGCAGGCAGACAGTCTCTATCAGCCGTCCACTGGACCTGCAGGCACGTACGTCTTTCACATGTGTGTTATGTGTCTGTGAAGCGGTTCCTGCCTGAGTGTTTATGTATACAGCAGGGGTGTGCTCCTCTCTGAAGGGGACTGCACTCGGGGTGTGCTCCTCTCTGAAGGGGACAGTGCCGGGGGTGTGCTCCTCTCTGAAGGGGACAGTGCCGGGGGTGTGCTCCTCTCTGAAGGGGACCGCACTCGGGGTGTGCTCCTCTCTGAAGGGGACAGTGCCGGGGGTGTGCTCCTCTTTGAAGGGGACAGTGCCGGGGGTGTGCTCCTCTCTTAAGGGGACAGTGCCGGGGTGTGCTCCTCTCTGAAAGGGACAGCGCAGGGGGTGTGCTCCCCTCTGAAGGGGACAGCGCCGGGGGTGTGCTCCTTTCTGAAGGAGAGAGTACCGGGGATGTTTTATGGAGTGGGTTGGCTGTAGTTCAGCAGAGGAGCCTTCTGTCTATCTCACTCTGGAGAGTTTGACCCCACCACCTACTGGTGCCCCCTCTCTTTATCTGCACCGAGACGTGCCATTTCATGTACCTTCCACTCCCTCCTGCCACCTGGCCTTTATGTTTCTTTGCGCGGGGAGCCTTTGATCACACGAGGCCCAGCAGTGGAAGGGGTGGGATGAGAAACAGGCCCACTGCGGTTCAGCCTGCATCCTTGTGGAGCGTAAGCAGGCGGACGACTCCCTCACAGCTGATAATGACCGCCTCCTATCGATCTTAATTTTGCTTCTGTTATTTATTTTATTCGTCAGACTCCAAAATGACCCCCTGCGTAATACAAACAGAAGGCCCTCATTTTGATTGCAAGACTCTTGTGTAGTGTTTGGATAATTAGTATTATTCTGTTGTAATGAATTTTTCATCAGTCCATCATTAACATTGCGCCATTTAACGACGTTGGCCTCCTCCACACAAAACTGTCTGTTGTTTTTATGTAGCTGGAGGGTGGGGCTCCAGTTCCTTATTAAAAGAAGAAAAATTAACGTTATCATCATTTTGGGTAATTTCCTACTGGAGGTAAAGGGATTTGAAAAAATTAATAAACATCGATTTTGTGTGAAGTTTATGAGATAATTATGTTGAGGTCGGAACCCAGGTCGGCTGGGATTAAGCCTAATTTAGAAGCTGCTTCCTTCCCCAGAATGCGGCTGGTCCCTGTGTGGTATCTCTGGTGTGCGGACTGGTTATGCCGACCATTAACTTTTTATGGTCACAATATTTTTGGGGAGAATGAGTCAGCCAAAGTTGACTAAAGACACAAGGGGAAAAAAAAGGTTAATTTCTTGCCACTTGTTCTTGATAACTCTCTGTGGACCCGACAGGTTTGATACACGGGCACACCCTGCTCTCCGTGGACCTGACGGGTTTGATACGCGGGTACGCCCTGCTCTCTCCGTGGATCTGATGGGTTTGATACGCGGGCATGCCCTGCTCTCCGTGGACCTGATGGGTTTGATACGCGGGCACGCCCTGCTCTCTCCGTGGACCTGACGGGTTTGATACGCGGGCACGCCCTGCTCTCTCCGTGAACCTGACGGGTTTGATACGCGGGCATGCCCTGCTCTCTCCGTGGACCTGACGGGTTTGATACGCGGGCATGCCCTGCTCTCTCCGTGGACCGGACGGGTTTGATACGCGGGCACGTCCTGCTCTCTCCGTGGACCTGACGGGTTTGATACGCGGGCACGCCCTGCTGTCTCTGTGAATCTGCTGGGTTTAATACTTGAGTGCATCTCCGCTGCCTTTGCGAACCTGTGGGGTTTGATATGCGGGTGCACCCCCCGCCTCTCCACATATAAGTGCACCTCGCTCGCCTCTCCTTTGTCTTCGGAGGTGCCTTTCATGCGATATTCGGCCGCATAATGGCATGTGGGCTCTACTATTCGCTTTTGTTCATGGAACAGTCCCCTGGGCTGTTGCGTTTTACGGCGGGGTGGGGGAGCTGATCGCTCTCATTATGGTGATGTTGATGGGAGTAAATCATTTAAAACCTGATTAAAGACTCACTTTTTTCCCTTTTTTGGCGGGTGGGGAGTTTATGTGCCAGAAGGGCAGCATTTTTAATTTTTTTTTAAATCCAATATTTTAAATATTCCACATTGTAAGTACCGCCAATAGGATAAGCGGTTTCAGAAAATAGTTGGATGGAAGTACCTTACATATCACCCTTTATCTGTATTACAAGGATCTGTTTCTTTCTTTCTCCCTCATGCAGTAGTTGAACCTAAGGACCAAAATGGCCCCATATTGATATGCAGTCAAGCTCCCATGAGAATAATGTTGTTGTCATCCTTGGTTCTGCGGTGCATAGGTGATTTGCTGCTGATCCATTATTCCGAGGCCATCTCCCTGTGGCAGGATTTCCCACCCTCCCATTTTGTTGTTTCCCGTAATTTGCATGGCTTTCAAACTTCATTATGAATAATCGTCATACATGGATCCATAAGTTTTGCATACATTTTCCTTACCTAAGTTGCCTCCGCATAGTCTTGCAGGTCAGTTTAATTCTAAATTAATTAGCTAGCAAATTTAGCTATCTCAATGAATTGGCTAGCTAACTTTGTCATATCATAAATAGAAAGTCTGGTTATTTGCTTACTTATCCATATGGATTTATTTACGTGTCCTACCTGCCCCCACTCCCACATGATGGCGGAAAAAAAAAACCCAAATCTAAACCCTAAACCGTACCCATTGTTTACGTTTACACCAGCAAAATGCTAATTTCCCTAAAAAAAAGAGCAAAAAAGACAAATCTAAGCTTAATAAAGGCAGAACACGAGCGCCAAGTTTGCGCCGGTGTAATTATGAAAAACCTGCATAATTACTCGCAGATTCTTAATCTTATTCATGAGAGGAGAGTCGGAACTCAGCAGAGAGATGAATAAATGTGTTCTCCCTCCTCTTTTGGATGGAGGGAAATGAAATGATGTAAGTAACAAACAGATGGTGCAGGTCTGCTACTTTCTGCTGACCGTCGTCCGCTTCGGGAAAGTGCTGATGAGCAGAGACCCGCCCCCCCCCCGCCACACTACATGAGGCAGGGGGAGGGGCCTTTAACACGCAGAAAAAACATGTAGGCTACATGACTGTAAAATGAATGAGGTAATTAGTCGACTGGCAAATCACAGCACTCATTTCTGTTTTATAGTGTTTTTATTTATAAACAGACACAAAGTAACCAAAATGCTTCTTAGAATCTCAGTAACATCAACCTTTTTATTAAAGTTACAAACAACAGAGACCATCTTGGGAGATTCAATGGCACCTTTAGAGTGCACGTGTCCTTAACCATTACGCCACCTGCTGGTTATATAACCAAGTCAGTCGGATGATAGTGTCGATTGCGGTTTTCAGCTTCTTAACGGATTTGTTTGTGTACTTATCTGCTTTTCCATGACTACAAAGCAGCTGGGATCACAGCTGGAGTCGTGGCCCCCACTGAGAGCTGCTGGTGTGTGGTCAGCGTGTGTGGGGCGCAGGCGGGTGCAGTAATGGGCCTGCATGACGAACACCTGCATGGGCTTTAGTGCATAGCGTTCGCGATGCTTAGAGGATAACCTTAATTATGCTATTACTCCCATATGTCTGCGTGTGTGTCTGTATCTCTCTCTGTGTTTGTCTTTGTGTATGTCTCTCCTTGTTTGTTTGTGTATGTCTATGTCTGTCTCTGTGTATATGTCTGCGTGTGTGTCTGTATGTCTCATTGTGTTTGTGTGTGTGTGTATGTCTCTCCTTGTTTGTGTGTGTCTGTATGTCTCTCCATGTTTCTGTGTGTCAGTATCTCTCTCTGTGTTTGTCTTTGTGTACGTCTCTCCTTGTTTGTTTGTGTATGTCTGTGTGTCTCTGTGTATATGTCAGTGTGTGTGTGTCTGTATGTCTCTACCTGTTTGTCTATGTGTCTGTATGTCTCTCCGTGTTTGTGTGTGTGTCTGTATCTCTCTCCGTGTTTGTGTGTGTGTCTGCTTGTGTGTATATCTTTGTCCGTGTTTGCGTGTGTGTATCTCTCTCCGTGTTTGTCTGTGTGTGTGTGTTTGTGTGTGTGTATCTCTCTCTGTGTTTGTCTGTGTGTGCATTTGCGTGTGTGTCTGTATCTCTCCGTGTTTGTCTGTGTGTGTGTATCTCTCTCCGTGTTTGTCGGTATGTGTGTATCTCTCTCTCCGTGTTTGTGTGTGTGCACATTGGAGCCCCAGTTATATCCAGCTGTACCCCTTGGCCTCTGTGAATGAATGCCCCAGACATGCATAGCTCGGACAGCTGTGATTAAACAAGGCCCAACTTCATCATTCTTTTGCTTTTCATAATTAGGACCCCAGGCTGCCTGTTGGTGCCCGGCTTGGCACCTGCTTACAGGCTGACTACTGCAAAATTGCACGAGATTAATCTGTTATTGGGATGCCGGGCTGCCAATGGCTCATGTTGGATTGGTGCTAGTCCTGGACCGTACCATCTTTCAAGAGATTTCAGTCTTCGTTCTTCCTATATATCCTGTAGTACTTTTACCACAATCATTTGAAGGTTTGATTTAAAAATAATAATAAAAAAAAGCTTTTCAGTTTTAGAAAGCCAAGGCACATTTTCAGACACCTGTTTTTCTGAGGACCCCTTTGAATTTAGTAGGTCAGACTACTCTCTGATTATCATTGGTTGGGGGGTGTCTAGTGTGGCTTATTAGCTTTCCTCCTGTCATTGCTGCAGCAAGCTTTACCTCTGCGAGCTGCTTTCCCCCCTTACGTTTTTGGTGATGCCCAGCCCGCAATGCTCACTCGCTTTCGTTTTCAGTGCCTGCTGACAGTTTTGGTAGATTTATCTCTGATGTCATGCAAAAGCAGCTAATCGGGGGTTATTAAGGATGACACATTAACAGAAACACTGATACATCGTAACTGCTGGTTCGAATGTTCATTTGTCAGCTTGACGCATCGTCCGGTCGGATCTCGATGTTTTTGTCGTGGATGAGATGACTGGGGGGGGTGTCCTGCATCGGCTATGCCGTAATGATGTTCTTCTTTTGGTTGACCTTGTGTAAACCCATCCATCTGATTTCCATAAATGTGCACCAGATTCAGGTGAACCTGGAGTCTCTCCTGGAAGGAAAAGATCATGAAACGGGGAATGATGAGGCAACGAGTACAGGTGATCCCCACAATGTAATATAAACATAATCCACACACACACCTGTACACAATGGCATGCATAGAGGCACGCAAAGTGCCTATATTCCTGTCATTGTAGGGACTGTGCATTCATTTCTATGGCCAAAAGTCTAATCGCAACTATGACAACCTTAACCCCTACCCAGCCCTAACCCTAACCATAAGTAACCAAACAAAATACAAAACTTCTTGGTTTTTGATTGCACTCGCAGATATTGTGGGGACCTGAAAAATGTCCCCACAAGCCAAAACAGTAACAGGTTTTACCACATTGTGGGGACATTTGGTTGCCCCATTGTGGGAAGTACTGACAGCTTCACAGGCACTATGCACAATGGAGAGTTTAGCTGGATTCTGAGCTGAATGCACACAGGAGACACGCAAAGTCACAGGAAAACACGGCCAAACAAAAGGCCCGAATCAGGGATCGAACCCGTAGCTATGGGGCTGTGAGCTGTGACCCCCTGTAGCACTGTTTGTCGGGAAGACCATAGAATTGCGCACAGATCTGGTTTAGCTGTGTGACCAAATCTAAAACTGCTCGTTTGAGGTCTTTGGGGGACACAGTTCTTGTACTTGACTGAGCTACTTCACCTGAATTGCTCCAGCAAAATATCTGGTGTTGGGAGAACAGCACCAGGTCAACAACAAGTTTTCAGCATGATGTACAGTTTTGTGTGAGTGCGGCCGGAGGTTAGCTGGCGGTTTTGCTGTGAACATCACGGGTAGCCAGGTAGAGTTAGGGTTACGGCGCCCCCTATCTGGGTGCTTGTGCTTTTCAGCAGACTCAGTCGCAGCCCATCCATCCACTGTTCCGCTTGGTCAAATGCACCCTGGTCCACATGCCGTTAAAATTGCTCTGCATGTAGTTCCCAGCTTCCCAGAGTCATGTGATCCTCCGCAATGCAGTTAAACACTGAGTCCCTCCCGCGTTGGTTACTGTGGATGAAGGCTTCCTGCACTGGGCTGCAGGAAGACCATGACAGCAGCCATGAACTGCTCACCAAGAGCCAAGGATTCTACTGTCGGTTAGCAGGTGGGCGAGGTCCACCAGTTGGAAGATAAGCATTCCCGGAAATAAAGCTCGCTCTCCGCATTTGTTTCCCCCCGGATAGACAGATCGCTCCTCGTTTAGCTCCGTTTCACAATTTAGCGGCAGCTTACGCCACTTTAATGAAGCAGGCAGCCGTATGTGTTTTCTGGCACGACCCAGTGATGACCTTTTGTTTAAAATAAATCTCTCATCAGATATTGGATTGTAAAAACCTCCTGAACTCTGTGGGATGGATATTGCCACTGCATCTTTGAGTAGAAATTTGCATAAATGTTCCGGAAGTAAGTGGTGCCTCCAGCAATTTTTAAATTGTACAATATATTTAAATTATGTTTCGCTGTTTAAGCGGGCGGCCAGCAGCGTGAACTCGGGTCCGTCTCTGAAGACGACATCGGGATGTACGGGTGCCTTCCTGCTCCCCGCCTGTGTAATCAGGCCATTAGTTTTTCTGCCAATAAAATATATATATGTTTTTGTTTTTGGGATCTGAATGACCCTGGAAAAGTCAATCAAACGCACTGTAAATGCTTGCTTTGAGATGGCCAGCGTATAACAGCTGTGAAATGCGGGGGTATTTAACGAAAGCTTGAAAGGGCACCCAGTTCCCCCTTCCCCTCCTGCCGTTGCTGCGGACCTGACCTGTGCTTGTTGCTCCCCGAATAACATTTGAAGAAAATGAATAATCGGTTTTAATAAAGCTTTAAGTTGCAGTATGAGACTCTCCACAAATGGAAAAACCTTCTCTGTCACATGTTAGAAAAATCCCAGTACAGGCCATTAACACACTGATTTATACTGAGTTTTATGGAGGGGAAAAAAAAATAACGCAACACTCCTCAACCACTAATAAAATGTGGTAAAATAGTTCCATTAAATATACTTCTTATGTGTCTAGGAGCTACTTTTAATTTATAAAGTGTTTCAACATCAATATTGTTTAAATAGTCCGTTAAATGGGCCTGTCATGACATTTAGAAAATGTATTTCATTTTAAATGATACGGGGTCTTTTATTGGGGGGGGGATATTGCTTGTATAAGAAGCCCCCATAATTTAGTTGGGAGGTATAGAGGAGGAGCTTTTTGGGTTTTGAAAGCATGTAGGTGAACTACGGACGTTCTGACTGTCTCCTGCTCTCCTATGCCTGCCCGTCTGTGTTGAGGGCCGGGTTGTGCTGGAGCTCGCTGAGGTATCGCTTGGCTTTTTGGATTTTTTGCTGAGCTCTGAGCAAGCTGGCCCGTTTGACGGTCCACGGCGCCCCCACTTCTGGAGACCTTGGAGGATGTCGTGGGGCAGGTCTGCCGCCGTTCCCCCCTCAGGTGTGTCCGGTGAGCCTGTTCAGCCAGTGCCGCTAAGTTAATCAAGTGAACCGGCAGATGCCCCGCTGTTAACCGGAACACTACACCGCCCCCCCCAGAACTGGGGAGCAGGCCACATCGGCACGTGCCTCTTGGATCTCCGTATAAATGTCCGCCTTCGACTCGACAAGAGCGACTAAGTGGCAGCGCTGTCTGGCGTGTGATATTGCCGTGCGCTGCCTCAGATCCGCCGTGCCGCCGGCCCTCGCGCTTTCATCCCGCTTTCGCCGTCGTCTCTTCACACGGCCGCGCGGCACTGCGCCTCTCATCCCTAATGCCTTTCTTCCTACTCCTTCTCCTTCTTTAATGCTGAGCGCGACATCGTGTCGACTTATGTACTTTGTAGAGTTAACGCAGTTCGGCTCCATCGCCTCCACGACCTTAAGTGGTTACGGATGGGGGGGGGGGAACGGAAGAGGGTTGCCGTGGAGATCCACGCCCCGGCAGCTGCCAGGCGCGCCGCCTTTGAAGGGGCCGCTAATGAGCGCATTTTCAGGTGTTTCTCACTGCGCCGTCCGAGCCTGGGGGGCCCCCACCCCCGTCAGCTTCCACCTTTGAAATTTCCCAGCAGCGTCTGAATGTTACCCGAATGCAATAATTAGGAATGAACGAAGGCTCCTTCCTGAGATTCATTTTCCACGGCATGTGGTTAACATTTAAAAGGACCACCGGCTAGAAATCCATAGTTTGACATTTTCATCGCCCACCCTATATCTCATTTATTCCTTTTTTAAATTTTTTAAAATTTTTTTAGAGGTGGTTGGGGGGGGGGGGGAGTATGGATCACCGGTCTTTCTTACATGAAGCAGGCGAGAGACAAGTGAGATCAACAATGCCTGCCAAGTCCTGCTTTTTGGGGCCTGCTCGCGGTCTCTTAAAAGAATGAAACATTTAAATATCACTTTTCAAGGCACTTCACAGAACCAGTGGGGTGCTACTTCAGCCACCATTGTGTAGCCCCCACCCAGATAACGTGAAGGCAGCAATTCTGCACTTAGTATGCCCAAGGCACTAGCTAAGGAGAGAATTCACCAGTTCGATATAGGAGGCCAGACCTGATAGGGCAACTGTAGGCAGCTTTAGTGAGGACATTGGGCTACCACCCCTACTCCCTGTCGAAGGATCTTTTATGACCTCAGAGAGTCAGGACCTTGGTTTTACATCTCATCTGAAAGACAACACTGCCTTACATTACAGCACCCCTGTCATAGCATTGAGATCCACAGGACGGACACGCCTGTTGGCCACACCAGTACCTTTTCCAGCAGCAACCTAGTTGGTCCCCCATCCAGGTACCAGTCAGACCCAAACCTGCGTAGCTTCAGATGAGCTTCAGGTGAAGTGGCTCCTAAGGCCTTGTTGAGTTTTTGGTTTTCTGACCTTAGCACCTCTCTGCTTACAGTCAGTCCTTTTTAGCCCAGAAACAGTGTAGAGTTTCTATAAAACTGGATGTGAGAGATCAGCCGTGGCTTGAAAAGTGGCCTGGTGTCCATCTGGCATGAGTTAGCATGAAATGCCCATCTGCGCCCCCAGGAGGACTCCAGCGGCCCCCGTCGTCTGAGAGGGCGTCACGGAAGGAGGGCAGCAGTCCAGCGGGTGGCCATTTCAGCCGGAGAGCGGCGGTCCCTGCTGGGGCACCGTGCTGGAGCGTGGGGCCGTGACTCTGGCATCCAGCCGGCGTTTATCACTGGATCCTCCTTTAGATCGCTTCGTAATCTCGCCAGCTCAATTATCGCTCCCGCCGGGGCTGTAATTCTCAGTGTTGGGGGTGGGGGGGTTAAGACAAAAAAAAAATGTATGACATTAAGCTGAAAGCAAAAAGCTAGTCCTTGGGGGCACGGAGGGTGAATGAGGCAGAATGAGGGCATGCTTACCGGGGTAGGGAGCGGGGAAAATCTCTATGAGAATGTGGAAAGAAAAGAGGGTAGCATCACATCATTATATGAACGTGAATTACATATTCTCTGCTGTAATGCTGACATTAGAGGAGGCTCTTTTTAATCTGTTGGTCAGATATATTGCTGCTGGTCATTGGGGAGTGAGGAATCTGGTCCCACTGTGTTTAGTTCAGAGAGTGTCGGCATTCCCTGCCTTCCCGCATGAAGGGTGTGAGGGTGACCCCCTCAGCTGGTGAGGACTCCCTCTGCGCTGGATATGGGGGGGAGGCTTGCTTTTGTTATCTGGCACGAATCTCGTTTTTGCTGGGTGCCTGCAGATTTGGGTGTGGCGCCATGACGCCAGTGGGTCGAAGCCCAGTGCTGGAGCGCTAAGGTTCTGGCAGGATCGACCCGAGCCGCCGGGATTGATGACTGTGAACATGGGGGCCCGTTTGTCAGCGTGGGGGGGGATCATGTGTGACGCACCGCCCCGGTTCCGAGCAAACCCGAAACGCGACACTCGCCCGGCGCCCTTCTGCTCAGGTTCGATCCATGGTGGCCTTGTCGGAAATTCTGCCCAGACCGATGAGGCTGAGATGCACTCTGCGGAGTTTAATTTTCCTTTTTAATCTTTAAAAATAGTCCTGGGATTAAATGCAGTTTATATATGGGTGTTGGGAAGTAATCCTAGCACCTTGACTAAGGGTGTATGTTTTGTATGCTGCATTAATACCTTCATAACAGTGATTCCCGCAGCACCATAAACAGGCGTGTATGTCACGCCCGACAGACAGGGGTCGCTGTGGCTCTGCTGGGTCCTGCCCTCATCAGCAGTGTCAGCCAGAGGTTCAGATGCTCCAGAACACCCATCATTTCAGGCTGATGAGTTAATGCTTTGTTTCCCCAGTTTATGGGATGTCATCTTGGCACGATGGTTAAATTATTAGCACTGCCGCCTGTGCCATTAAGTTGCCACGAGTTTGCCGCTTATTAGAGTCGCTCTAATTTCTTTAGCAGTTCTGCCGGGCGGCGGCGGCTGATTTAAATCCGCCGCTGTTCGGCACAAACTTTCCCTTTAAATTGGAGCAAATTAAGATTCTCGTTATTTTATTTGCTTGTTAATGATCCTTCAACAAATTAAATAACCTTTGGGCACGGAAGGATTAATTAGATAATAAGGATCACATTTCTTTAATGTTTTTTTCCTCTCTTCCCCAAAATGCATTATGTCTTGATGTATCTGGCATTTAAATTAGTTTTCATTTAGTCCTTGTGTTGTTGTATCGGCGAATCCGAGCACGGCGTGTTCGGGTAATTACGGGGGGGGGGGTCACCGGCAGAGTCCAGCTTTTTCACAAAGCTTATATGGTGGAGGATTATTTTTTTCTTGTTACTTTACTTTTTTCCATCTCTCATGTCTGTTGTGGGGCTAGAATATTACATGATTTCTGCAATTTTCACTGGGGGGGGGGGGAAGCGTAACCCGGTACGCCTGCTGCTGGTCTCCTCCTTAGCACTTCCCACTCCGCTTTGTACAGTAAATACTTCTAAAGCGAGTCCCGCGCTCCGGCCAGTGCCAGCAGGTCGCTCGCACTTTAGCCGTGGGCCGCAAATTAAATCCGCGCAGCGTCTTTCAAAATAATAACTCGCATCCCTGGATGGCGGCTCCAGGGGGAAGGAACAGACTTTTCCTGAATAAAGAGATGGTGTTGGAGAAGCTACTGGCACCGATTAGCCCGCGACGGGAAGCGCCGGCTGCTTCCAGCCCCAGGGAACACCGCCAAAAGTCGTCTCAAGACAGTTGCTGCAGATGACATGCCCCCCCCAAATGCAGCAGTAAAAGCCCCCCTCCTCCTGCCTTTAACCTAGATGCCTCTCCCCCAGTTGGTAGTGCAAACCCCTCCCTTCTAAAATTAAAAAAGAAACACATCTTTATGAATGCTGTGAAGCCGCAGAGAGCGGATGTTACTTTCCGGCACTTTCTGGTGCTTTCTGCTTGGCCTCCCTTTATGCGTGTGTCTTGCATTAGCCGGGAAGCCTCTCATTTCTCCGAGAGGGCATTAAGTTGCATCATTTTGTTTTGTAAAGCCCAATTTAATTTACGTCTGCCCTCAATCCCTTCGACTTCCTCCTCCGGTGAGCACTCCGAGCGAGACCAAACGATCGGGCCGCGAAAAAGCATCTTCCAATTACTCTCGTCAGAGAGGCGTCCTTAACGGTTACCGCTTCCCCTCTCATGGCGTTTAGTGCCGAGTTATCGCCGCCGAAAACTGCTTAGATCGAACCGCATCCTCAGGCTGCCGTGTTGCCGCCGACCCCATTCCCTGTGCCATAACGGGGTGGAGGGGGAGGCGCAGGGCTGCTGGGGTACGAGCGGTTGGCTCGCTTCTTGGCGTGGGGGATCCTGATTGGGCGACTGCCGGTCCCTCACTGGCAGTTTCGGCGCTAATGAACAATCGCGGTTACTGTAGACCTTGGCGTCCTTCATTGTACGGCAGGCCTATTAGTTTAGATTTAGGGGATGGGAGGGAGCGTGGGGACTGGGGAGGAGGGGGCTGGGATCGGGGATTAAACAGCCTGGTTTGTGCAGCAATACAATTAACAGCAGCCGTGTATAAATCCTATTAGACAAGTGTCAGGGAATTAAGGGGCAGAGAAAGAAGTGCTCGGCTCGGCTGACCTGCCTTTATTAGATTGTGTCAGAGGGAAGTAAAGCCGATCGGAGCGCTGGGCATGCATCACTCCCTGGCCCGTCCTCCGAGATAAACACTGCAGCTGTAAGTTATCAAAGCGCTGCAGAAATCACAGCCATGGCCCCTCGGCGGCCGGAGGAACTTTCCGGAGGCCGTCGACAGGCCTTTCGGCGCAGAGACGACAGCGCACTTCCGGAAGACCGAAAGCATTGACCCGTCTCGACGACCCTAACACGGCTCACCATCACAGATTCGCGGATTTGCGGATTAACGCCGAGCCCTGCCCGTCCATGTGTGACCCCCACCCCCCGGCCGCCGACTCGGCGCGGTGACTGGTGACGGCTCCTGCCGGCCCCTTTCCCCGGGAGTTGAGCTCAGCGTGATTGTCTGGCTGAACTACGTTTCATCTCGGGAATGAAAGAGACCAAACGCAGGAGATGCCAGGGATAGAGTTCAGCCTAGATAGCAGCAAAAAAAGACACGTCGCGTTACATATTAGCACTTAAAGTAGAGAAACTGCTCGCTGATCAGTGGCGTGGATAAAGAAACACGCCGGCCGGGGGGGGGCGCCTTTAAGAGACAAAAGTTTGGGGGAATGATGATCGGAGCCCCTGCTGGCATCGGCAGACGTCTCGTCCTCCCCTCCTGGCCCTTTGTGGGGGCTGTACTAAGTAACCCCCGTTTCAAAGTTGAGCGCTTTCATTGCATAAGGGCGGGCTTCAGCATTGTCTGCCGGCTGTTTGATATGTCTGTGGTTTGCGGGATGGGATTGGGGAGGGGGGTAATATTAATAGGCGGGCAGGTTCCTGGTGGCCGCTTACGGTAATGCGGCCGTATTGCGTTTCCTCCTGGATCCCGTCTGTGACAGATTCATCAGTCTCACCGCCCCCTCCCCCCCACACTGGTTAATTCTAGGATTCATCCGGCGGATGGATTTGCTGCATGACTACAGTTTTTTATTCTTGTTTGAAATTAAAATCGCTCCTTAATCAAACGGCATTCCAAAACGAGCAATTGACTTGCTGTAATTGGCCGATCCTGCGCGTTGCGTTTTTATTAAATATGTGGTTCTACACATTTGCCTTTTTATGCTGTATGTTACACCAGGGGAAACTGAAATCATTACAAAAATTGCGTCGTTACACTCGCATGCCAGCTCCAATTAAAGTCATTTACATACACAGTGCGCTGGCAGGTCGCCAGTGGCCCGTTAGGTAGCCCGCTGGTGCTGGGGTGACGGCTAATTCATTTTGGCTCCAAGGAGTCCTGCAGGCGAAAGTTAATTTCCCAAAATTAAACTTAGCATATTAGCTGAAGGATTTATGCTAATCTGACTGGTGTGTCTGCGTCGTGTCCAGTCCTCTGCAGCACCCTTGAGCCTGTGTGATATTTGCGAGGGGAACGCTGATCATCGCCTTTGTTTGGGTGCGGAGCAGGTGGTATTCGGGGGAGCGACGGCAAGGTGCCGCCGCCCGCTATTCCTCAGCCCGCCGCGCTGGATCTGTGACAGTCGGGTGGCCCGGAGACTGACTGGTGGGTGTCGCTGTGATGCCACCATCCCCGGTTTCTGCGGCTTGACGGCTGAAGCGCACCACGGATTCCGGCATTTTCGTCACGCCGCTCTCCTTGTGTCCGGGTCACCCCCAGCCCCAAGGTGCTTGTCACGTCGAATCAGGGACACGTTCACAGATACCTGCATTCAGCCAGTGAGAGCTGTGGCCGGCACGCCATGCAGTCGTCGGGTCTTTTGGCTCTAAATATGTACCGACAGCATGGCCTAGACCCACCGCCTATTTAAAGAGCCATCAGCACCACTGCTGTCGCCTGAGAGACCCCCTCCGGCCCGGCAAGCCTTCAGACTTCAGCTGGAATGGCGCCGAACAGGATGCTGTCTAGGGGTAGTGGCGTGATTCTCAGCTGAGCCTCGTTTCCGTGGCGATAATAGAAAAGCGGAGGCTTTCGCTCAGCTACGAGTGAGTCCACTGAGGCCATGTCTGCAGGCCGAGTTCGGAGGCACTTGCATAATTAAGCGGCTGCGTGAATCGGCGGCACCCCCAGTGAGGTGTGGATTCCCGCTGCGGGTATTTGTTGGCTTCTGAGGCCGGAGCGGGATGAACTGGGGCAAGAAACAAAGCAGTGCCATGAAAAGTGCCCCCCCATGTGCTTCATGTCTCTGTGCTCTTTCATTGTTAGAATGAGGCATTTGGTTTGGGTTAGGTGGGGGTCATGGGCCTGGTTTCTGTGGGAATACGGGTTCGAGGAGTGGGCCAGGTCGCCCCGACCACTGGCTTGTATGGCGACTCTGTCTCGCTGTTCCTGCCTGAGCGAGATGCCGGATTCGGTTAAGCGCCGTGTCCTCCCACGCCTGGCTTCACACGGCATCCTCTTGCCATACTTCCTCTCCAATATTGTCGCCCCACATCATCCAGCAGCCCCCCAGTCCCCTCACCCCCTTCGGAAAAGGCAGTCTGAGTCGGACTCCCCCATGGGGAGATAGACGGGGCTGTGAGTGTCAGAGTGGCTCCCAATTTGGACGGATCCTGCACAGTGTTGGGGGGTGGGGGGGTTGAGAGGTGAGGGAT
>JABFEA020000002.1:28599768-28613792 GCA_019775915.2 Cyphomyrus plagiostoma
GTCGCCACCACACCTGGGGGTCCTGGCCGGTTTAACAACCTTCCGGTGGGTATTCTTTCTCCGGCCGCAAATGCCACCCCCCCCCCCCCCCCCCCACCACCACCCCACTTGAAGCTGCCTCGATCTTCCCCAGGGGGGCGATGGGGACGCGTTCCCGTGTTCCAGTGTGGAGCGGCCGAAACCGTGAACCGGGGTGAACCTGCAACAGCAGGGGGGCCTCCTGTTATGATGGCCATCTGGGGGGGGGGCATGCACTGTACTTCGGCCAACCATGTCCTCGTGACTGAAAGGAGGCCGCTTCTGGCATCTCCTGCACGCTTCTGCCTGTCTATCTTAGGAGCAGGAAGGGGTGTAATGTCACAGACTCGCGTGTCTGAGGGTGTCCGGGCGGCTCTGCTCCTCTTAGAGGCGCGGCTTCTCCAGCCTCCTGCGCCTGACCTGCCACATGAAACTTCCATTACAAAAGCAGTTCGGCAGAATTTCAAATTATTTAAAAAGATTTTCGGAACGATGCCCTTTTTAAAAATTGGTTTCTTTGGGCATCTGCAATTATGGACCATATTGTAATTATTCGCTGTGTAATTATAATCTCCTTTTTGGAAGTCCGCACGCCATATGTATGCATTGTGCTCTTGAATTAAGCCCCATCAGTGATTTTATATGATAAAAGCTGAACGCACAAATGCAGATAATCAGCTTCCCAGGCTGCAAAAATAACACTTTTGTATTTAAATGAAGAATATTAATGGAAGATTATTTTCGCTTGTCTGAGATTATGGAGATATGTTGTGAAAGACAAATGTGATCACATTGTAGAAAATGAAGAAATACAATGTTGGGAATCACTCTGTTATCACACGTTCAAAATGAATGTCATTTCTGCTCTCTCACTCTCTGAAAATTGACTATCTTAGATAATAAAGCGAAGGGGATGTATTTTCTGGTGAAAATGACCCGGTAATCTTGCTCCTCCCCAGCCTTTGTTTCATGGTCCTGAGTATGAGGTCGTGATTGTTTTGTAATCTCTTTTCTTCTGCCTTGAAAGGCCCAGAAACTCATTTATGGAAACACAATATATCTCTCTCACCCCCATTCCTCCCACAGAAAACAAGGTTATGAATAAATAATGCACTTAAAAGTCCAGGATCCGTCTCCCGGGCTGAGCGGGGGCCGAGCTGGGTGTCCAGTGCCGGGCACGAGATTTCGGGAGGGTTGGGCGTGAACCTGGCCAGGGCACCGTGTACGTTTCGTCGCCTTTCACGGCCCGTTCCATTAGCCGCCCACAATGAGGTTAGCAGCACGAAATGGGGAGAGCAGGTGGTGACGGTCCCTGATCCGGGAGGGTTATGCTGTTGTCCCCTAGAGCAAGGTGCTCGATCCACATGTATAACCAGACGTTGCACGACGAAGAACCTAGAGTGTCTTCCTCAGGGTGGTTGGGGGCGGGGGTGGTCTGACGTGAATAAAGTAACCGTAATCTGCGTTTCCACGGAGATGTGAGTGACGCAGGGTGAGGGTGTGACACATAGCGGCAGGCTGTGATATCTGGGGCCGGGATGTACTTTTAAAATTCATGTCGCCATAGCGATTGGCAGCCGCGGGGTGCCGGCTTTTTTCACCGCGTGTGAAAATGGCTGCAGGATTGGATTGGACCGCAAGTGGGATAAATGGCTAAATGTGGGGCAGCGGCGGGGCATGTGCCGGGGGATGACTTCAGGGTCACCTCTGCATCTGGCAATAAGGTGTATGAAATTGACATTGGTGTGAATCGATTTGCCGCTACTTTGCAGCCTCATAGACAGATCAGCACTGTGCTGTAGGAGACCCCTGTATGCACTGGTTTCTCCTCGCCAGCAGGGGGCGCCTAGTCCAGTCAGCTCATTCAGTTTGTATTTTTTTTCCCGGGGACCTTCATATGCATGTTCAAATTTGCTCCCTCGTGTGTTTGTATTTCTGTGTATGTTGGGGAGGGGCTTGTCACAGATACCCTCCCCCCCTTTGTAAGCCTGTCATTCAACCTCTAATGAGCGGGAAATTAAGGAATTAAAGATGTGAGCCGTTTGGCTTTGATACTGCTCGATGTGAACTAATTGCTAAGATTGTATCAGTCCTCCCTTTCAAAAAATCAGTGTGGCGTTCCAGTCATTTTCATTAATCACATACAGAGAAGAACTAATTAAAATTTTCATTATTCTTCCATTTCCCCTCCCCCCACCACCATTTGGCGTTTATTTAGAGAGCAGGATGTTAATATGTTTCATGCCACTATTACGTAAGGATGCTCAGTGCGACTCAGAAATACTCCATGTTTCCACAGTATTTTCCCTGAGTTCCTCTCGCTCCCTTAAGCTGACAGAGAGCCGAGACGCTGAATGGAGACGCTGAGATGGCGCAACAGCAATAACAATATTAACGTTGATATGAATATAACAATAATGTTCCTCATTGGAACGGTTATTATTGTGAACGATCCCTAATTGCTGCATGAAAATGACACACAAAAGATCACGTTAATGCAGCTGCTAACGTTTCTGATTGGCTAGATTGAAGTGATACGTATTTTACAGACCATAATTTAGTGGGATTGTTTCCGTGCTCCGGCTTCACGCTCCGTCAAACTACGCTGACGATGTTCACCGTGCTAAAAGCTACGTCCCTCACTTGTTGATTGTCCCCTCACTGCTCCAGCGACTCACGCCTGCAGTGACTCTGGGGTGGGGTAGCAGTGACTCCTGGGGTGGGGTAGCAGTGACTCCGGGGGTCGCCCGTGTGGGTGGGGACACGGGGTGGCTGTGTTCTTTCTGGTGCCCCACTCCGAAATATCATAGCTAGGCGGCTGGTTAGTCAGACGTGCAGCTTCAGCATCTCCTAAATAAGAAATGTGTTTGTTTAATATTTATTGCAGTGACTGTTCGTAGACACACAAAGTCGTGGTCTGAGTGGTGGTAAACACTGTGGCTGCAGGAGACCCCTAAACCCTCCACCCCCTTCGTCCCAGCAAGGTCCTTTTGGGAACTTAGTGGATGTCTCTAGCCACAAGATTGGTACTTGATATTGATATTGCCCCTCAGGATCGATTTTTGTTGGGGGGGGGGGAGCTTGGTCGTGTTGCCTCCCACATCTAAAGGTCAGAGCTCGGTGAAACCAGAAATCATAACAGTGAACAGAGAAACTGAGTGCCGCCCCCCCCCCCCAGATTGATTATTTAAGACGACTAGAAGAAAAGAGACCCCCGTGTTAGCTGGTTAGACGGAGCATGTCCTTTTCCTGTAGCAAAGGTTATACGTCTGATATATTTTCAGCTGAGCCTAATGGAAAAGTGATGGGAAACAGGCAGGTCACATGACCAGTGGCTCAGGTCACATGACCCTCCTCAGGGCTGGTTAACTGGGTCGATGCCATGTTATTCTGAGTATAGAACAGGCTGATCCTGACCAAGAAGAATTTTAATACCTGGTTGATTTGACCTGGATAAATGACTCTGTTTAATCTAAATTTCACAAAGCACACTGTCTTTTTTAGCTATTTACTGTTAGCCTGTGTTTTATTTATTTCATAGTGAGAACTCTTTCCCACTTCCTTTGTGAATGTGAGGTTACTCGTGAAAATGGGGGGGGGGGGAGCTTTCCATGGGGAGGAGTTCCACAGACCCCGACTCACCATGGGGCCCTTTGAAGGAGGGGGCAGATCAAACTCCCGCCTCCTGGGGGAGGGGCATACATGAAAGTCACACATCCTCGAAAAAAAATCAATGGAGTGTGACTGTCGGCTTTCCAGCTGAAAGAGAAAGCGGTGGGAGAGGCAGCAGGGGCTGATGGGATAGCGAAGCTCATTTCTTCATGAAAACCTGGGCAAACGCTGCCGTTTGCTGAGGCCAGCTAAAGGGAGAAGCTCGTCTGTTCGTGGTGGGGGGGGGCAGCTGTGCCCCACAAGGCAGCAGACGAGTCTTTGACAGTTTCTGGAGGATTGACTTTGAATCTTACCCCCTGTTATTTCTGCGACAAGTGTGTGGCGATCCAGGACCTGCGACACTTGACTTGCATTCCGGCTGCTTCTTTGGTCCATTCTGGGTTCCATTGCTGAATTCTGTAGGGGGGAAAAAAGCAGCTTGGAGTTCAAACGTAGCTTATAAAGACGTGTAAAACGGCCTCGTTAAGGTTCCCCTGCTCAGTGGCCTCGGCCCCAGGCTCATCCGGGCCCTTGTGCTGCGCTTCAGGGCCCCATTCTGTGATGCACCGCAGTGGGTCGTGACCTCTCCTTGCCCTCGCCGACCGTAGGCTGAGCAAAACCGCAACAAATTGGGAGCTTGGCTGCTCTGCCTTTGCTCCATAAGGGAAAGAATAATTAATTCAGTGTGGAAAAAAAAAAACCCCACAAAGCGCAGGCTGAGGTCCAGCGGAATGGCGCGCGGTGAGGTGTTAAGCATGTGTTTGTGGTGTGCAAGCAAGCTGGGGGGGGCGGGGGCTCAAAGACTGCATGTGGAGAAAGAGAAAGAGGATGGTCTGGGTTGCAGTAAAGACGAGGTGGTGAGAGCGAGCCTGTGGGGCGTCCCTCCTAGGGGTCTCCTCCATCAGATGTGCCCCTCTCTGCGGCATGGTGGGCTCTCACGCTACATACTTTTCCCATCAGCCAGGTGTTAATGAAGCTACTTGGGGGGGCCATGGGCTGGAGGCAGATCTCTGTTATGAAGAATCGGGGGTCCTGATGGCAGGAAGGTGCTTATCCAGATGCCTGCGGGGAAAATGACTGTCGCCAAATGGGTGTCAAAGTGGGATGAGCTCGACCCCACCCTACCTCACACCCCCCCTGTCCTTCTCGCTCGAGAAGGTCGAGGCTGACCGGTGGCCGCTTCTTGTTGCATGTGCCCGTTCCTCACTTTCTGAGACTCTCTACTGCCCCCCGCAGGGCGGCCTGAGGAACAGCAAGCACGAGTGCACACTGTCGTCGCAGGAGTACGTCCACGAGCTGCGCTCCGGCATCACCGACGACAAGCTCTTCATCTGCCTGGAGTCCCTACGTGTGTCTCTCACCAGCAACCCTGTCAGGTGCGTCCCCCTCAGCCTCTACCTCCCAAGTGCCTGCCCCAGTGACCAGGGTGTGGGGGGGGCATCCCTCCCAAGTCTGCTCACTGGTTAAACACATGGCACACGGATCAGAACACGCAGAGAATTTTCCGTATCTGCATGGTAATGCGACCTTTGTTTTGTCATCGTTTTCAGCTGATTAATAAGGAACAGGAACACGCTGTCGCGTATTCAAACCACGCTTGGTAAATAATAAAAATGAGGATAGGTTTCAGCTTTGTGTAGTAGCTACAGCAAGCCCTAATCTGTTTTGGTACTTTCTCATATTTTCTTTTATCTTGCCCATGTTTATTACATGCATGTATCGAAGCTGTGAGGTTGAATTGCTCACTAGGGGGCAGCACAGCACGCTGGCTCCACCCCGGTGCTTCACTGGATCTGATGACAGGAATTGCTCTCCCACAATCCTTTGCTCTTGCCTACTACTTCTACACTGGCGTGTTCTTTCTGGCAGCTTTATCTCTTACAAATCAAGGATGGGATTTTTTTAGAGGAGTTTTGATCATTAAAGGTCGCACAGATTATCTGTCAGCAATGCTTTTTTTGTGCAGAACTCAGCAGGCAAAATGTTGGCATTTGCATTTCTGAATCGGCTTCGGGGCAGCAGATGGACTCATCCCGCTGGCTACGTCTGTAAAACTTAGGAGCGACTGGAATCCGCATGGCACACAAATCATATGTTCCTTGAGACATGGGACACTGAGCAAGGAACACCGGGCTTGTATGGAAGTAAATCTGTGTCATCAAAATTTGAATTTTATATGACACTGAAATTCTAACATTGAATATTCATGCATTGGAAATATGCATCGGTAATTCTATGGTCCTAATTCACATGCAAAAATACGAGGTTAAAAAATACAAAGACAACATTTCAATGTTGCTCCAATTCGACGGTCCAAATTCACATCCAAAAAATACGATGTTAAAAATACAAGTTATACATCCGGGATACCAAGGCTAAGCAATCGAACCTGTGGCTGCGTTCGACTTCATATGCAGCCACTTACAGCACAACAGCAATGCGAACAGGTGTTCTGGGCATTTCAGTTTCTCTATGTTCCCCCTGTCGCGCACTGATTTGTACACGGTTTCGCTGTTATTTTCATGTCTTTTTAAAAAGCTCTTGAGATAAACAAGCCATATATTTTAAAACATCACATGCCTTTTCGATGTTTTTTGTTTTTACAGATAATAAATGAAATTATTTAATTCGCTGGATATAGATATTTCTTGATGAAAATGTTATAGTATTTCTTATAAGACTTAATTATGCATGCCGATCTACTGTATTCACATGTAATAATGTACCTGAGTGATTTTCAGACACCTCTTTGCTTTGATATAAGGGGAAACATTATTTCCTGATAAATAGGGGAAACCTAGGGAAACCGAATTGCCCGGAACACCTGTTTTAACGTTTGTATCCCAGGCAGTTCCGAGGCGTTATCTGCTATTTCTCCCGAATATCACATAAAGTGGTTATAACTGGTTTTCAGTTAATTTCCCTGGTTTGTTTATTGTTAGTTACTGTAATGTTGTGCTGCTTTATTTGTTTAATCGTCCAGTCTGTGAAAAAGGCATTCAAGTAAGAATTGCATTGTACTCTGTACATGACAATACAAGCTTAGATTCCTTCAATATTGAGATTAGATTCCACTATACACAATAGTTTATTTTTTCCACTGATAACAGTTTGGATCAGGAGTTAGTTGTTGTAAAAGAAGTAATGTGCATGCAGGTGTTATTTGTATAGATTTATCTACACCCTCCTGCAGTGCGGCCATTGCAGTCAGGTCTCGCAGACTACAAGTACTAGATGTTGTCTGACTTGGCTGCAGTCAGTTTATACTCCACCCCTGCAGTTGCAGCCAGATGCTCTTGTCACGTCAGCTGCAGACAGACCTAAAGCCCAAATCGAATGCAGCCACAGATTCGATATCTTAGCCTTGGTATCCCGGATGTATAACTCGTATTTTTAACATCGTATTTTTTGCATGTGAATTCGGACCATCGAATTTCAGATGCATATTTCCAATGCATAAATATTCAATGTTAGAATTTCAGGGGCATATAAAATTCAAATTCCGATGACACAGATTTACTTCCATACACGCCTGGTGTTTTGTCAGGGAGAGGGACATCAGGTGTGAGATATAGGGAAATGGACACCAGGCACAAGATACATGGAGATACAGAGGGACACCAGGTGAAGGATACAGGGAAACGGACAAAAGGCATGGGATACAGAGAGATGGACACCAGGTATGGGATATAGGGAGAGGGACACCAGACGTGGAACACTGGGCATGGCTCCCACACAGTGTCACGTAGGTGTGCTTGGAGCAGCCCAGTGGAGTTAATACTGCGCTATGGGGGTGTCAGAGGTGGGCTTTGGGCTTTGCTTCTGCAGAAACGGCTCGATCATCTCCCCCGTGTCCCTTTTTAACTCCCCATTTTTCCTTTCCTCTCCATTTAGCGACGACAGCTCTGACGGTTCTGTCGCTGGTTCTCTCGCTGCACCTCTGTTCTGGTTTGTTGACTCACATTAAGTGTCGTCTGGGGGTGGGTGGAGGGGTCAATCACATTTTTTTCCGCACTTGCAGGTAATCATTGAAGAAATTTGATGTCGCTCATATGCAGCATTCTCTCACTCCTGGCCGCAGAAAATGGATGGAATGAAACGGTGGCGGCCACTGTCGAGGAAATAGCCTGGAACTTTCTGTTATCTACCCACACACACACACACACACACACACACACACACACACACACACAAGCGTGCTGGAGCTTTGCAGGCTGGATCTCAGCACGAATTCTGCTGCCCTGACTTACCTGCTCACCATCATCTCCGTGCTTCCTGTGGCCGCCCCAGGCAGGATAAACCCCCTTACCTGCCCGGATTCCTCATCAGTACCCTTGCAGTGAGGATAAAGGGCCTCAGCTCGGCCTGACAGCCCCCACATGCATGTGCGTGTCGGAGGTGCCGGCTTAGGAGTGCCTTCCCGCTAAGCCGCCGTCTTACGGCTCCTGTCTGCCAAATCCCGCCAGCGACTCCCCTGCTCCGCCTGTCAGCCCTCCATCTCCGGGCTGAATCATCCCAAATTGAACTTGCTGCCTCTGAACTTTCTCTCCCTGAAGCGCTTGCTGGCCACGCCGTTGCCACGTCCCCCCCTCCCCGGTAAATTTAGCTGGATGCTCAGGCCACGGTGCCGTTGGCCTCGTGGGAAGCTGGCCAGAAACGGCTCCGGCCTGGGGCTTTGGTTCTGAGGGCTTATCCGGCGCTCCGCTCATGTCACCGAGATGGGCTTATGGGGTCATTCTCAAGTCTTGGTACTGAGTTGGGATCAGCGTGAGGCCCGTTTAGTGCCAGTCCAATCTTTTCCACGAGCGTTGGGTGTTGGAGAGGCAGCCGAAATGGGCTATCAATCCGATTATGGAAAACTCGCCTCCCTCCTGTCCTCAGCCCTTCTTTGCCACCCAGGAAGGGGAGGCGTGTGTCTAGCTTTGGGGTGGGTGTGGTCATTTGGACTGTGACCGCGCAGTAACCTCTCCCCCCTGCCAGTTATTTTCCCTCATCTCTCGTCTCTCTTCTCTTTCATTTATCTGCTTCTGTCATGACTGTTTGTGCCCCCCTCCCCCCCCATCCTGTCCCCATGTTTTGCCCTCGCCCTCGTTCGTACCAGCAATCTTCTAAGACAAAGGCCACACTTTCCCTGCGCTGTCTTGGAGAGCACCTTTCTGCAGGCCCATGGAGGTTACTTCAGATGTCTGCCGCGGACTGAGGATCACGTCGCCGCTGAATGTCTTATTATACTGGAGATTAGTGCAGGTCCGCTCCATTGACCTTCGATAAGACCATCTGTCTTTGCTTCAGTAAATTCCTTCCTCGTACTTGACAGACATGCACAGGCTTCTCTCTCTTTTAAAATTTCTACCCTTCCAGCGTACACAGAAACCATGGTAGGATTCGGCTCTTGGCATCGAGAACATGTCTGCTTCCTGACCACTGACACCTCCCCTGTCGTTTCCTAATCGTCCCCTGCTCTTGAGGCGAAGCTGTAATTTATGGTGCTTGATGCAGTTTCTGGCTTTGGTGTGAATCTCTGGAGGGTGCAGGTGTGCTATGATCCTCTGTCAGCCCCAGTCCCTGTGCCATCCATTCCTGGCCCCAGTACACGGAAAAGCCCCCCACAACCAGATCACTGCCAGTGTGCTGAACTGTATGATTGCAAAGCAAACCTGGTTGAATTCTGTGCTCATAATTAAATGTTAATTAATTGAATGCACACCTGATGCTATGCATGAGACACAAAGATGTAACACCTGTTACATGACTATCATGTGACATTATGGCTGTTGTGTAGTGCTTCATGAGATTCACATTTTTCTTTGCAATGCCTGCTCTCTCATCGCTTTATTCAGTTATTGTCACTCAGTGGTTTGGCACATCTGTTTAGACAGATGACACTTTCAGAGGCTGGCCTTGGAAAGACCCCAGGCCAGGGGGAGCTCTCTTCCCTGGTGAACACCTTCTAGTTCATCTTGTTGTGGGACACACCAGATGCATCGAAGCTGAAATGATAGCCATCGGGTAGTAGGCGAACCCCCACAATGGTTCAGAAATTTCTTAGCCCCTCCCACGCTGTACGGACCATTGCCCCAGTCTGTCACACATTATTGTCACTCAGCTGGCGTTGATATAGCACGGAGTCCTGTTTTTTAAAGTAGAAAGTTGGATAAGCAAGACATTGCACTGAAATGTGACCTGATGTTTTGCTCTTAATTCTCCAAAACTGAGGATCGGGTTGGGGGGACAGTGATTGGGAGGGGCGGGTCAGGGAGGATGGCGAGTGGCACATAGACATGGGAGCAGAGTTATCAGAACTCCTCCTGTCACTCCGTGAAATGAATCGGCTCTGTTGTCGTGGTGACGGAGTGAAACGAAATTTGAGGCTCAAGGCTGGGGTCATTTTTTTTCCTATGCTGTGCTGGGAAAAAAAAAACTCCTCTCCAGACTGCAAATGTCATTAGAAAGCTGGCGGTGCCCCTGGCTCCAGCCGACACCTGCACTTGTCAAGGAGAAAGAGGCAAGTTGTTAAAGCTATAAAATAATCTCCACATGGACCCGCCGGGCGACGTACGCATAGCTCTGTGCTTTCAGGGACATTTTTCTAATTAGAAAAATTTGTATTGTTGTCAAGCTATGGCTGTGTTTCACAAAAAATGTTTATGATTATTATTTTCCAGCAGTTGTCTTATTTAAGTGCCTGTTATCCGTGGAAGAAATAACATGAAAACACCTGGTGACACGCTTTAAGGCATAACAGGTTCCTGCTAACTTGGACTATAAGGGCTAACAAGGTACCTGCTAACTCGTGCTTTAAGGGCTAACAAGATATCTGCTAACTCGTGCTTTAAGGGATAACAGGTCCCTGCTAATTTGTGCATTAAGGGCTAACATGGTACCTGCTAACTTGGACTTTAAGGGCTAACAAGGTACCTGCTAACTCGTGCTTTAAGGGATAACAGGTACCTGCTAACTTGGACTTTAAGGGCTAACAAGGTACCTGCTAACTCAAGCTTTAAGGGCTAACAAGATATCTGCTAACTCATGCTTTAAGGGCTAACAAGATACTTGCTAACTCACTTTTTAAGGGCTAACAAGCACTTGGTACCTCACTTTTTAAGGGCTAATGGGAACCCACTAACTTGTACTTTAAGAGCTAACAGTTTAGCCACTAGCTAGCGCTCTACGGACTAACAGGTACCCACTAATTCAGTAAGGTAAAATCCAATTTTTTTCATATGTGCATCTGTAGCAGAAACCATGGCGACAGTGGTGGTTAGGCTGACACTCTCTGAATGCAGCATTAATGACTCCACTTCTCAATGCACCCCCCACCCCCCTACCGTGTTTGCTATTGTGAGGTGCATCTTGCCTCGCCGTCCACCAGACAGGTATTCTGGCGTGTGATAACCGATGTGTCCGGGCCTGGTGAGCACCAGCCACCAGCATTTGTGCATCTTATTAGTCGTTATGCATTTATTTCTGCAAGGTCTGGCGGTGTAACTGCAGCTTTTTAATTTTTTTGGCGCCGTTGGACTGCCGCTCAACCCGAAAACCCATTTTGGGAGGCCTGAGTGCAGTGAGGCTGCGGTGACGCCGTGTCAGTCGGCCATGAGAGTCGGATGGCGTGCAGCGACCCGGCCCACGCGGGATTTCTGCATTCCAGCACACTGCCGGGCTCCTCTTTGGTGCTCTAGGGTGACAGGGAGCTCTCTGTCCGTCATGCGCTCCATGGAATCTCGGTTCACAGCCCATTAGCCAGCCTGTCTGGCTGTCCTGAACGATAAGCGGGAAGCAAGCCGCTGGCCGGACTGGCATCCCGACCGGCTGCAGTACCAGCATATGGCCACCAGAGGGGGAAAGGTGGGATAAGCCAGAACTCTGTGGCTCTAAGTCCATGTGTGTCGTTGACGCTGTATCACAGATATGAAGTTGGGTTGTGGGGCGGGGGGCTGCTTCTGTTGTGATTTACAAGTACCCCCCCCCCCCCACAAGCTGGCAAACTTGTGGCCTGGTACTTTACCGCTTAAACTGCGAGCCGATCAATCACTGTTGCAGCAATTTTGGAACAATCTCCCACCGGCTCCGGGGGGGGGGGGGGGGTTTCTATCCAATTAGTTCGATGAGCACCAGGGGGCTTACACAGTTTTGGAGATAATTAGAAATTTCAGGGGTGTTTTTCTCCCAGTGGGGAGTCCGATTGGGAATGTCTGGGGACCGTGAGAGGCAGCCAACCAGCAGCGCCCACATCCCCCTCTTTTTCCTCTCAGATTCCCTTTTACTTCCAACTTTTATGCACCAACATCTCTGCCCCCCTCCCCTCCAGCTGCAGGAAAGCCGGTCTCTTCCTCTGTCCAGCCAGGCTCACGGAGCCCTCACGGGAGGGGTGGGGCATGCTCAAGCTCGCCATGCTGCTGCGGGTGATTGGCCGTCACTATGCGTGACCTCACCTTTCTGACATCGACGGTGCTGCAGTGGGGCGGTCTCCCCGGGCCTTTGGCCGTCCTTTCCTTTTCAAGTCAGCCGCTCGTCAGGGCGATCGCTGCCTGACTCATACCTGCGATGAGTGCCCTCGGAGCTGCGGGGGTCTGCGGGAGATGAGTTAACTGCAGCCCTCAGCTTGTACCTGGACTGGAACTGATGCTGGTGGATTACTGTGAAGGGGGGCATGGTGCGTGGTTAGCCACACGGACCCGGTTAGCCACACGGACCCGGTTCGGAGCGCCCCCTAGCTGTTTGTAATCAGCATTTTGGCTATGCGCAGCCACTACAAGCTCGGCCTCCGTTTTATTTCCCTCATCCATCGGTCAGCTGCCTATCTTCCTGTGACCTCTCTGGGTCAATCTCTTGCACTGGAGTTTGCTGTTCTCATGGGGCGGGGCTTGTATCGGCGCACTGCAGAGATCGGCCTTTTCTCTGGTAAAGGTCAGCGGCCTCCTTGCCAAGAGACATGGTGCGGTCACATGGCCGAATCCTGCATGTCCTGTTTGGTCATTTGGCCCTTGGTGGGGTGGGGGGGGGGATTACGGATTGGGTCACAGCAGTCAGCATGCAGCAAGTAAGGATCAGTGTGAGGCACGTGGGTGTGTGGGTGTGGCGTCCCGCTCCATTCCGTGGTTGGGCTCGTGGCTCCCTGAGGCTTTCAGCCGAGCACCAATGCATTGTGGGAAACACTGGGTCTGTTTCTTTGTGAATGACAAGTGGTTCATGCTGTGTGGGTTTTTTGTTAGCTCCAGGGCAACAGCATATAATCACATAACTCAGAAATCATGTATCTGACAGAGCTATTGTTGTTGTCATTATTATTACTGTTATTTAGATATCATTGCTAGTATTAGTAGGATAATATTAATAAACGTTTAGCAAGTACAACATGGGAAACAAAAGCTGATGGTGGGTTATCTGTAGATTATTTTTGTTAATTATTTCTTGCTGTGTGTCTGCATGTATTTGTGCGGGCCTGTGTGTGTGTGCGCGCATCTGGATGTGTGTTTGTGTGCACATGACGGCATGTACCTGTGTATGCACGCGTGTGTGCAATTGCGTGTGCGCGCGCAGGTGCCTGTGTGTGCGTGTCTTCGTGTGCATTTTTGCAGGCCCACATGTCTGTGAGTCAGCCAGCTGCACGGCATAGCAGCGCGTTCCCTGGTGCAAGAGGCTGCCGGGTTTGGGGTGCCGGGGAGATGGGCGGCGAGGGTTCATCAGCCCGGCAAAGCTACCGTGCCCTAAAAAGAGAAAAGAGAGGGACTTTTTAGCATCCCTGCGGAATGCGCGTAATCGTAGAGTAACACAGTAACACAGGTGGTGGCACTTAACTGCAGTATTACCCGCATTAATTTTTCATGAACGACTCCCCCACCCGCCCCCACCTTGCCGAACTTTGAGGATGAAGGATCTGGAAGCCTGCCATGATCTGATGGCTGGGAGAGCGATAGGGAGAAAGAGAAGACGGAGGGATGCCGGCCCACTCACCTTCCCCTCCTTGTTCCTACTGTTTCGTTTCGGCTTGAGGAGCCCCCGGCTGACCTGGCTCTGCTCCCCCAGGGGTGGAACGATAGCCTTACCTCTTGGTGATAAAAGCTCATGCTGACTCTCTTGGGAGTCTTCAGCTATCAGTAGCCCCCCCGAAATGATACCCTTTGGCAGCAGTTGAGTGTGCCACGTCAGTGTGTGTGAACCACCCACGCTGTCCGGAGCGTGGTGTCGACTGCCCAGTGTGGATAAGACAGAGACACCAGTTCTACCCTCGTTGGGCTCGGCGCTGCCACGTTTTTCTCGCCGTGCTGCTGATTGGGATGATTTAATTTGTGTTGTTTGGGTTTCCCAGCATAACTGTTTGTACATGATAAGCCTCTGCTAGCGGGGACATG
>JABFEA020000002.1:28686126-28697492 GCA_019775915.2 Cyphomyrus plagiostoma
CCGCCGCACTAAAATCCTTCCACTAAATTAGGCAAAAAATTTGACAGAGAATTCAGGTGCGCTCCGTAAATTTTTCAAAATTTCTTTTGAGAGACAAATTTAATGTCACGCCAGGTCTGTCAGCTTTGCCGACCCTATCCCTCGCCGGCCCAAATATAATCCATTTTTTATTTCTCATTTAGTTTAATGCGATTTCGGATGTGTCAGGCCCGGTTTGTCGCCTGTCACTTTGCAGTCGTAATGAAGCTCTGTTCGCTGCTGGCCTGTTAGCTGCTTCCTGGTGTTTCCTTCCCCATTGGATTATGTTGGAGTGCTGTTCAGTAGATTAGTTTTATGCCAACAGTTCTGCCAGCCAAGGTGTCAAGTTTGGCAGCCTTCAGGAGAAATGAGCTGACAGAAGCTGCAATAGACGTATATAGTTTTTTTTCTTCGCATTTGTAATTACTTCCGTTTACGGGTGTGTCATGACCAAACTTCATCCAGAAGGCCCGACCGGTGCCGGGAATTCTGCAGCACGGACCATGGCTCCGGATCCACTCGCTCTCCCCGTTGCCCTCCACCAGGCAGACTGTTTATCGCGGTTAGGGAGCATGGCGAAACGGCACGTTTTCACCTTTGTTAATTATAGAAGCAGAAGGTCTTTGCTGTTTGGGGAGATGGCTGCGGCGGGCTATTTATACACACTCCCCATGAAATCCCCTTCTAATGGGATTTTAAAGGGGTTGTTTTGCTGTAGATGTTGTGAGGGACGGTTTCGTACACGCGGCTCTGGTGATTTGATGCGGAAACACCGCTCAGGTGCCCCACCAGCGATAACGGAAGCCCCCGCTTTTAAGAATGGGGCTGGAGATTGTATTTTCATCTGCGTGGCGCTGGCGTGGATTTCACCCCCGTCTTTGAAGTGGGGGCGGTCCATCTCCTGCACCCTCTGATGCTGTCCTGCACCCGACCCCCACCGCTGCACTCTGCCCCTAATTGCCCCCCAGGCACGTGACTCAGAGGAGGCGTGCCCCTTTGCTGTCCGCCGCCGCCTCTCCGCTCTTTAGCCCCTTAATTGAAGGGATGCGATTGGCTCTTGACCACTAGCACCCTGAGAGAGCCCCTCCCCCATCCTCTGCTGGCCCCTGCTCGCCGCAGCTATTGCCGGCGTTGCTGTGGACGGCTCATTTAGGGAGAGAAATGGGGAATCAAACGCTTTGTCCCATTACCGAAGAAACCGGAAAGGATTTTCCTTTAAGCGTAATGAATCCTGCTGGGGTCTGAGGCGGCTCGCGAGGTGGGGAGAGGCCGTCAGTTTCCTTTGACTGGCTCCTGTTAACCGAATCCTCTCTTTCTTAAGCCATACTTGACTTACCGTGCCCTCGTGGGGGTGGTCAAGCGTGAACCCCCCCACACACACACGCACACACGCACACACACACACACACCAATGCCGATGCTTCTTGCTGTTTGAATTCTTCTGCTTTAATAAAAAGCTTATTGCTTGGAGAACATTGTTATTGATTGGCCTGCACCCCCCCCCCCACCTCCCATTTACAATTTGAAATTTGTAGATTGGCTCTGTCTCTTTTTTTATTTGCTGGGGTGGGGGGTTGTATTCCTTTTTTGGTGAATTTAATTTTGTCAAGAGTGCTGGGTGGGGGTTGGGCTCCCATTGCGTCCATGGAAGTGATCTCTGTTTCAACTTAAGTGTGAATAAACAAAGAATATTCTTTATTATGATGATGCAAATATGCGTCTGTGGGATGGGGGGGGGGAGCAGGGATGGGGTTGGAGTCCCGCACCTTCAGGATGGGAGGCGTGACCCTTCACAGCAGCAGTCATGTGACTACGAAGGCCACGCCCACTGTATTCACACAGTGTTTTTCCAGGAGAAAAGACAGTCCTCTGATTAGGCTGCTAGTTTAATCTCCGAATGTCAGCAGTCCTCAGGCCTTGATGATTCCCGTTGATTCCAGAGGCCGACGGCCCCCCACATGGGGGGGGGGGGGGGAGGCCTGTTTTTCACTGGCAAATCATACAGAGTCCCGCTGCTCCTATTATGAGCCTTTCAATCGCATCATGCATTTCAGGGCGGAGCGTGGCAGCACAGCCATTGCCCTTGCCCTCTTCAGGAAAGAGTGAAGATCACAGGTTGGCTTAATGTGTCTGTTTTCATGGCACCATGCCCCCCCCCATTTTCTTAAGACTCATTCACCCCCCTCCCGCCGGCCCCCACCTTGTCGCCTCATGTTCACGGCCTGCTGTTGTCGCCAAGGTGCATCGGAAGGCGCCACAGTAATTAAAACGAGGCTGAAAGTTCCCCCACCTGAAGCCTGTGTCGCAGGCCTGCTCTCAGGAGACTTCTAGTAATTTCTCTCAGATGGAGGTACCACCCACTTGGGGGGGGGGGATCAGATGGCCGGTGAGGCTTCTGACAGCGAAGTGTAGTGCTGCGTGACTCAGGGAGACTGTAAAAAAATAAAACAGAATGTAAGGAAGAATAAAAGGTGAGAAATGAGCGTAGCCTCAGAGCGGAGGGCCCATCGAAAACATTACGGGCTCCTCTCCGTTCAACAGGCATCAGCAGAGAAGAAAGCAGCCCCCACATTGGGGACATGCGGGCTGCGATCGGCGGCGTGGCCCCGGCAAGTTTAACGCCCGGAATCCGTGGCGTGTGACAGAGGAGCGGTCTGTCGCGGGCAGAGATCACTGGGTTGCTGTCGCCAAGGGCAACGGCATGATCCCTGGATCTATACGCTTGAGAGCCGTCGCTTCCTGAGACGCCACGAAGCTCTTAGGCACGTTCATTTGCCATCTGAGACTGTTGTGCCGGAGACTCATTTGACCAGGGGACACCATGGGGGTGTTCAGATGCCCAGTGTTGTGTCAGGATGTCTTGCAGCCGTACTGCACTGTAATCCGGGCGAGGTGCTGGTTTGACTTGCGATTACATTTTAGATTGCTGCATAAAAAGAAAATAAAATGACAATCAGTGCCAATCAGTGATGCGATTTGGCCAACTGTGGTTATAACAGGACACCGCCACTCCCGACCCGAGTTACAGTAGAAATTTAGAGTATAAATCATAGTAATTCAATGAAAATTAGCCGTAAATGGAAAATATCCACCAAATGATCCATGTTTACATTACTGCTGGGAGACTGTAAATATGGCGAATACTACCAGGCAGTGCATGTCATGCGGGTGTGGAATGTTCCGGATGGCAGGCGGACCTGCGCTCTCCACTCACTACGCTGGACGTCTGGACCAGAGACTGTGAAATAGCACGCACAAAAACCAGGGCCAGACCGCCTCAGCCGCAAACGAAGCAGAGTAGACACGAGGGACAGCTGTGACGAATTAACATGGCCCCGCAGGCGTCACGGGCATGTCCCTCTCAAGACGGAGCGCCCCCCCCCACCCCGCCCCAGTGATGTTAGCATGAGTCACTTGGCCATTAAGCTCCACCCACTGGTGTTCTTGGCTCTTATTAGCTCTAATTAGCAGCCCTTAAATGGACATCGGCCAGCTTGTACCTGGGGCTTTCAGCTCTGCCGCGCTTTTCTCTCAAAGCTGTTCAAATGCTCAGAGCAGGTGCCATAAAATCAGTACGTGACGATGACACGTCACTGAGCGGCGCCGGGGGCCAGGATCACTGCGCACGGCCTGCGGCAGCACGTCCGCACCCCTCTCACTGCTCCCTTTGTTTTTCTGACCCCAGACCGACTTTGCCGCAGGTACCATCTTTTTTTTAAAGTCCTGGTCAAGATAAGGGAAGTGTTGCATTTTGGGAAATGCGGCGTGAAGGTCCTAGGGGTCACGGCTTCTTTGGCAAGTTGGGCAGGTTGGCCGGGGGGGGGTTTACTGTGGGGTCACTGGGGGTCACCAGGGGTCGAGTGGTGTCATGAGGGGCAGCAGCCGCTCTCCACCCGTCAACGGGAAGGTCGACATTAAGAGGCAAAGAATAAAGAACACAATTTCACTTAAAAGGAGGGAGAAGGAGGTGAGGTGTTTTGTTTAATTTACTCCAGTGACCTTTTGCTGCTCAATTAACATTTAAAGAAAACGAGTCTAGCCTTTCTTCTTCTCCCTCCTTGTTTCTTTTCAACTCTGGTCAGGCAGATGAGCCTTCTTGCCCCCTGGAAATCTCTTAGCACCTGCCTCCCCCCATCCTCCGTGTTCTGGGAGAGGTGCCATGTTTTCCTCGCATAACGAGGACACGTGGTATGCCGTAACTCCATGGCCGGCCTACAGGATCGTGATTATGGATAATGAAGGGCGCCTGTTATAAGGAGACATTTTCATTACGTGCCGATTTGTTTATGCCGCTGAGCCGCGTGCGTGATTTCCAGCTCAGTCCCGGGAACGGAGCAGACCGGAGGAAAAGGCCGGAACCGGCATTGCAGCATTGGATGATGGGTACATAATTGTAGGCAGAGATGCATTATGCAGTGAAACACATTTGAAGACCTTTTTTATTCACCCCCCTTCACTGCTGCCCTTGTGCCTTTTTAACATTTGAATCATAGCAGCATCATGGATGTGGGCCAGGTGGTCCCTGAGCACATCAGGCCTCAGTGATCAGAATGTTGCCGGTTTGAATCCCCTTCTCAGCAAAGTCGCCATATGTCTTTTGGACCCCTGAACAAGGCCCTTAACCTCAGCCTTGGGGTCAAACTCAGGTGGACTTGTTTCCGCGACGGCAGCTAAGAGCGATGCAGAGTGACAGACTGCCCTGCTCCCAGTGCCCTGCTCCCAGTGCCCTTCCAGCTGTGGATACACACCCATCTCCCACTCAGAGGATTGTCCTCATTGGAGATTCTGGTTCAGGAAGGCTTATGAAGCTCTAAACGAGATTTGTCCCCTTAGCTGGCGATTGGAGCTAAACCTGCCTCTTTCCGGGAGGTTCTGGGTTGTGCCTGCATTAGGAAGGCAGAGAGCGGTAAAGGCGGCTATATTTCCAAAGAAGTCGTGGGTCTCTGCAGGCTCCCGGTGCCAAATGAGCGCCCCCCCTGAGGAGCGCAGTGTGCCTGCAGGAGCCCTCTCTCCACGTGGAGGCTGGGTGCCAGCCGGACTGACTGGGGGGGCTCTCTCTGGGCTTTCCACAGAACCTGATGAAGAATCTTCCGGAGCAGAAGGAGCTGAATGCGCTGGCAGAGCTGCGTGGCGAATACGACACGCTGTGTGAACCTGAGCAGTTCGCCATCGTGGTGAGTCCCACTGCTGAGCCCCCCCCCCCTTCCTCCACCCCGTCGAATGGCAGCTGTCAGCTTCATGCGTCTCTCTTCTGTACTCTTCCTGACCCCCCCCCTCACCCCCCATCCAAAAAAGTAAACTGCAGAGAGTTTTCCGGCACATTCCTCTCCGTCTCTTTCACCCAGCGACTCTCGCTTTTACTCCCTTTCAGCCTGCGCTCTTCCTCCCTGCCCCCCTCCCCAATGACGTACTCGTCTCCCCATTTTCACAAAACCAGGCTAAGGTTTTTGGTCGTGTGTAGTTGGGAGGAAACCAGGAAATTAAGACTCTATCCATAAAAAGAGGGAGAGAGTCAGACGGAGGGAAGGAGAGCCCCCCCCCCCTTCAGGACAGCTGTAGTGTCAGCGCTATTCAATATATAAAGAGTGCAGTAATGTATAATTAAAGGTGTACGAATATAAAGGGCATTTTTTATGACCAGTCGAATTGGGCAGCTCTGGTTGCGGCTGACAAAGGCACTGAACATTTTGATGAATAATAAAGACACCCGATTGGATTTTCTTACCGGGCCTGATTAGAACCGAGAGCTCGTTTAAAGTGCTGGCTCCGTTTTCACGCCCTGCCAGGCATCGCGTGCTGGCCCATTGAGTTTGTGGAGGACACGAGGCCTCGTGACACGCAGGGCTGCACCTGTGTTCCGACCGGGGGGGGTGGGGTGTTTCCCCCCCCCCGACACGACTGCGGTCTGTTCCAGAAAGGTTACACAGGCCACCTTTAAATGTTAACGGCGGCCAAATCCCGGCTTCGGCCTGGTGATGAATGAATTATCATGGTAAATGTTAAAAGACACCACAAACAGCACCTTCACACGTTCTCCTTGCTTCTTCTTCTTGCCCTGTCTGTCTTTTTAACCTCTCTGCCCAACTCTAACGCTGTTAATGTGCTGTTCGGGTGCATTACCCGGGCAGCCACCAGGGGACACGTGAGCTCAAATCACGGCAAAAAATGTAAATATTTGCATCTCTCTGGCTGGATTGTTCAACCACAAGCAAGGATGAATATGAAGAACCTTCTCCAGAACTTCTGGAGTCCTGCGGGACATACCAGTGACCTTCCCCGTCTCCCCGGTAAAAATGTTTCGGCCGGTTTCTCCCCATCACTAGCTGTGTTAAATTAACTAGACGCTGGTGCCCGTCACAGTATCGCAGCAGGGCGGAAAGCAGGGCTGTACAGAGGAATAAAGTCCCACAGCTGTGTCCAGGGTGACCCAGGCCCTTCAGGTCACGAAGGCCAGCATTGGGGGCCAGAGGAGCCTGACCAAGCAGAGCTCTGCGAGAAGCTGCCCGGTTTGATGCCCGTTTTGATGCCCGTGCCCGTGTTCCCGCCCTGGCTGCCGTGTTTGGCAGTGCATTTCCTGCTCCTGGGATCGCTCTCTGAGAACATCCACGTTGGCCAAGGAAGAAGCAGTTTTATTTATAATGAAATGTGTTTCTGTTCCTTGGACATTATTTCTCTTTCGTGCTGTTTGCTCTAACAAAAGCGTTTTTTGTTTTTCAATTTGCCAAACGTGGAAACAAAACCTTGTGCAGCTTATTTTTAATGGGCCCGTTGTGCCTAATTGATTCTTTTCACACTCCTCCTCAGATCAGACCCGACTCGCTCTGAAGTGTTTGGGGGGTGGGGGGGCTTTGCACAAATCTGTTCCAGCGACCCAAACCGCCCGGCCAGCTGCGGATGCGCTGGCCAAATGAAACGTGGGCCTGTACCACAACCCACATGGCAGTTTCTGTGGCCTATCGGGATCCCAGTATGAAACTGCCTGCCAGTTCCGTCGCGGGCCATCTATTCTAGTGTTCGGAGACGTTGCCCGCTTCCCGTCATGGGACTGATGCGCGCTTTACTCTCCTGCTCCAGATGAGCTCGGTGAAGATGCTCCGCTCCCGCCTGAATGGCATCCTCTTCAAGCTGACCTTGGAGGAGCAGGTGAACAACATCCGGCCGGACATCATGAGCGTGACGCTGGCCTGCGAGGAGCTGAGGAGGAGCGACGGCTTCATCCGCCTGCTGGAGCTGGTGCTCCTCATGGGCAACTACATGAACGCCGGCTCCCGCAATGCCCAGACCTTCGGCTTCAACATCAGCTTCCTGTGCAAGGTGGGTCCTGCTCGCAGCCTCCTCACCCTGCAGCACTCCCACTCGACTGTCTGATTTGCTTCTCTCAGCAAAATCACGCACCCCCATCCCCCCACACACTTAAAAGTGCCTCTGTTAGTCTGGCCCGACGTTTAACTGCAGTTCGTCCTCAAAAAGATGAATGAAACATTGTGGGGGAAAAATGAAAGACGAACACGCGTTTGTGTTTTGATGCCTCTCATATGCACACACTAAACTGCTCACCGGTTAATTGGTTATTATGTCGGCATGAAAGACGCGGCCAGTCTCTGGTGTGTGGCTTGTAGCTGAATTGGGCGCCAGCGGGGCAGCCCATGGCACGAGTGCCGCGTGTGCAAACCCGAGGCAGAGGTGGAGTCAGTGCACGAGTCAGAGTCCTCCACCCTGCCCCCCCCCCAGCCATGTTTTTTTCCTGTGCATCTGATTTAAAGCTGATTTTACCGCTGATTATTAACCCCTTTATTGCCTGGGTCAGGCGTTCGGGCTTGGGGGTGTTTGGGTGGCCGGGTAGCATTGCCCCTACCAAAGCACATGCCACTCGTGAGCCATACTGGTTGGGGGCGGGGCTATCTCCAGACCCTGTGCTGGCATTGGCTGCCGCCTGTGAAGGTGGGCTGACTGTGCCAAGCCTGGATCTTTATCTCAAATTGATCTAGTCTTGAGTGACGGCACCCTTTGTGTCGTACTCGCCGGCGTTAATTCGCCGTGGCCCCTTCAGACTCTCACCACTGGCAGCACGTGGCACACGGCTGCCTTCAGAGACGGCGACAATTATAAAGTTATTAAAATAAAAAGCAAGCATCTGCATGATATATAAAGTAAGATAATTGGAAAGAGCCTTGTTAGTGTCAAGCATTGATAATGTATTCGATTTGCCGGCAGAGTTATTAAAAATCAGCGATGGTGGCAGCAGTGCGGAGCTGCTTGTGGCCTGTGGCGTATCAGCTGCTGTACTCTCCGTCTTAAAGAGACGGCGTCTTTTTTCTTGTGGCTTTGGAACTTGTCTCCTTCTGTTGCTGGGAGCATCTCAGGTTCTCTCTCTCCGCCCCTTGATGCAATTGGTTTAGGCTGTGTGCTTAGCCCCATGCTGCTCAGCTCTAAGCAGGTTGTCTAACATCCTAAAAACGAGGAACATTCTAGAAATTTCTCTAGGGAGAGACCTCAGAGTGTCACCACAACCCGCAACAGCAGTCTCTCTTGTGATTGTAATTACCATAACGATAATTACCCATCTAGGCATTTGGCTGTGCTGTGTAGCACCAGCGAAGCACGGACACGCACACACACACACACACACACACACACACACACACACAAACACACACACACACACACACACACACACACACACACACACACACACACACACACACACACACACAAACACACACACACACACACACACACACACACACAAACACACACACACACACAAAAACAAAAACTACAAACCTCAATGAGTCATTATAATTTTCTCATCACATAACATCACGGGGGAATCTGGATTGCATATCTATCCTCTGTGAGCTACGCGTTAGCTGACCGTAAATTTTTTCTAGAAATTTAAGGGTACTAAAGCATGCGACCACTGCGCTTTAAAACATTTCAGGATTTGAGGCCGAGCAGTTTTAATACCATTTAGTATAACAGTTATACAGCACTCTGGGTGTAATGTGACACCATATCATTACATTACGTATAACATAACATTACATTAAGCAGGAATTAGTCTTAAATATCCTGAAATACTGTGATCTAGACTGCTTACAAGCCATAACTATGTTCAACTGATTTTTCACATTATAGCTTTGTTTTACTTCGATTTTTTGCCCTACAAAGAAAAAACTTCAACCTTGCCTTTTTCATCTAATCAGAAAGAAAAACAAAGAGGGAGAGGAGGGAAAAAAAACAAGCACATTCCATGATATGCTTGAAAAGGAGAGAATCAAACAGAAGCCAAGACAAGAAAGGAGACCGGGCATAATGCGGTAACAGATGCCCCCTGGTGGAGACGAACACATACTGCGGATTAGCTGGGCAGCGGCCTAGGTGACAAAGCCCTAGGCTTGCCTTCCACCTCCTTCCCCTGGACGGCAGCCATGTAGGAGAAGAGACACAGGACGGAGTAGCAGATCTGGTGTGCCTGGAAGGGAGACAGATCACAGCACAACTGGGGGTTTGTTGAACTACAGTAACCAGGTGACACCTATGATGGAGTGCTGCCCTCTGGAGGCCCACATAGCAATAGCAGCCCTTAAATACTATGACGACTAGCTAGCTTGATTGTACCAAAAACGTATGAGAATCCCGATTAAAGGTGAAGGAGATCAAAATAGATGACTGATGTGCTCCAGCCCTCCACTACAACCATGATCAAAAGGCACCCTGGTCAGGATATGGCTATGGCGGAATATATAGCATGGTTTAAACATAATTCAATATATGGAAAGGACGATGTTTTTAAAAATGGCACAGAGAATGTCAGCTTATAAATAAGGAGAGATATCAGGAGCAAGGGTGGAGCGCCAGAGGGAGAGGTCACTCACCATTGGAGTCTTGTACTTGTGGATCACCACTTCTTTAGTTTCAGGAACTACAAGCGGACGTGCAAGAGACAAAACACAGAATTCAACACGTGTAGGAACGCAGACAAACTGAATTACAGCTGGAATAAAAGGGATGCATCTGCCAGTTCAGAAAGTCCATTTTGATGGAAACTAGAGCCTATAAATGGCTGAAAATGACATTAGAAATCAGCATGAGGAAGCAGTTACAATCTGCTCCCTGTGAATAAAGATGATTCAGATTACTTCAAACACAAACAGAAACACAAAGGCGATTAACGTCACCTTGAACACTGCATGCCACGTGACTTAATATCGAACTTGCTTTTGCTTATATGCAAAAATTTACTGAGATTGTTATTTCAACCCCATTTCTAGAAAAGTCACCCATGTAAAGGACCTCTGTTGTGAAGTAAAAGTAAATTAAATTGAATCAAAAAGTTGGGATAAAATTCCCAACAAAAAGCAGTGATTGGCATCCCATTTAGGACGAGCACAGATTCACAAAAAATTAATTATGGTCATAAGCTCAAACTTTATTGTCTTTTTGCAGTGCTGTTAATTACATAGGAGTAAAACAGAATTCACCAACCACTGCTTTTTGTTTCCAACTGCACTTTTCACACTGTCCCAGCTTTTTTGGAAATACGGTTGTAAATATAAATTTATACATTACTTAGCGGCAGCTAGAAATTGCTAAATATAAAGTTATGATACAGCTATTGCAGGTTTTAATACCAAGTCATATTTTTGGCCGACAGGGGCTCGTGCATTTGCAGCTTGCACGGAGGTGATACCCACGCAGGAGCCTACAGTCTCATTATATTTAGCATTTCGGAAAATACTGCTGTTAGTTTGTTTTTTGGTCATGCTGCTGTGTTACTTTGTTCCTTTAAAAAAAAAAAAAATGATTATAGGGCCTATATGAAAGTCCAGTGTACTCACACACAAACACTCATACATGTAAACATATAGAAAAACAGTCCAAAAATACATAACTAAATAATTACTTCTAGAAAACATGAGAAAAGAATCCACAAAGCAACCAGCAGATAAAGTGCTTTGCCGATTAAACACAATGTACAGGCAGTGTTTCATCATATACACATATGTCGATATAAAAGTGGAGAAATGAATGCTGAACGTTACTCAACCGTAATTCAGTAAATAGCAATTTGTCAAAAGGATAAATGAAGACTGGCCCACAACTATGCATAGCAGGTATTGAAAAATAGATCAATACATGGATGGATGGATGGATGGATATCTTTACAAACCATGGACCTGCAGGTCACTCAAGACATAGAAGATGCTAGGACCAAGTAACTAAACATTTAAGGCCATTTACATGAATGTTAACTGTGAAAACAAGGTAAAAGCTAACCTTAAAGTATAATCTAATCTAGATATCAGAGATCTGTTTGTCATATAATTGAGGGTGGGGAGAGGTGC
>JABFEA020000002.1:28716058-28729095 GCA_019775915.2 Cyphomyrus plagiostoma
CAGCCCCCTCCGTTCCCAGTTGTCATTCTGGTGGAGTCTCGGTCAGAGTGAGCCGGCCATGCGGCATCCCGGTAGCTTCCGTCCGGCCGGCCGGCGCGCACGTCTGGCACCATCTCTCACAGCACCGTCAGATGGCCATTTCGATGACTCGCCTGGTCGGGTGGGGGTGGGGGGGAAGGACGGGCGTGGGCGAGCCGGATCTCCAGGAAACAATACCTGCATACCGGCTGGGGGAGTGCCGGGAAACTCAATGCCCGAACATTCGCTCGGGGTCGGGGGGCTTTCGGGTTGCCCAATACCTGTGGGCATGCAGGAAATGAGTCAAAGCGGCTGCAGCACTGATCTAGACGGGCACAGCCGGAATGAAGCCCAGCCAGCAATGATGGCAACCCTGATCATGTGTCACTAGGGCAACGTCCCTAACAGTTTGGGCCTGACTCAGGGAATTCCACCTTCCCAAGATCAAAAGCACTTTGACAGGGGTCTTTTTCACAAAGTCCCACCCATTACTTATTTGGGAAATTCTTTTGGACATTCCTGTGCGCCCCCCCAACCCCCAGAGCACTGTGGCGTGTCACATCTTTTAATCAAGGCGATGGGACGGGCGGACGGTTCTGCGATAAGCCGTGACCGGCACGCCCTCCTCCGGAGCGCTGCTTATTTTGAGAGCAGCGGGGGGCCCCCGTTTCAGCAATTTGCTGCCTGTGGGCCTCTGTGCTCATGACGACATTGGAGGAGAACCCCCCCCCCCCTTTAAACGCCGCAGACAAACATAAGCGCGCGGGAAGACGCTGGCATCCTGACAGCTGTATCGCGGGAAAGCATAACGCGCGGAAAGCAGCCGGAGTACAAAGCCAGTGCTGAGACAGTTTGACTGAGTGATCTTGACAGTGTCCTGCAGCCAGTGCACTGTTATTCTGGACTGTTCTCTTTCCTTTAGAGAGGCGTACTGGATCTGATAGCACGACGTGGAGGCATCTTTTGCAACTAGAGCAGCCGTTTCCAGGTGCCACACCTCATTTCTGGTGAAATGAAACTTGCTGTGGCTAATACTTAGTTAATATGTAACACTGCGTCAGAGTTAATGTTCCCGATCGGCCACAGCTACGTTTTGCAGGTGACGGAAAAAAGCCCGACAGGCTACACGCCAACGTGTCCGCGGGAGGGGGGAGAAGCGCGTGCCCCCCCATCCTCCCGCTCCCGCCTCTGTCTCGCAGAGGGCGCTGTTGAGCCGCGAATGACGAGGGCGGGAAGGTGCTCCTCACAGGTGCCTCTCCACATCAGACGGACGGACAGGCAGGACGGCAGACCGACGGGTGCCTCTTTAAATAGAGAAAAATGGGCCAGGCTCTCGGCCGCGAGCAACAGCTGTCAGAGTTTTGATTGAGATTGAGGCAGAGGGAGGAATTTGGGGGTAAGCAGAAAGGAGAGGCAGTGCACAGCATCTCCACCTTCCCGGGGAAATGATTGCCATGGAAACCAAACAGCCGAGAGACCGCGAGCCGTCGGCGGACCCCTCTGTCGCCGCTCTTTACGGCCAATTAAACGCAGCCGTCGTCTGTAAGGCTCCTTCTGGAATCTTGCCTGCCGGTCGGCGCGGTGGTACGACTCCAGCGGTCGACGGGCTGTGCCGTCAGCCTCGCCTGGTATAAAACCAGCACTCCCGCCCGGCCCGGAACCCGTCGGCAGATCCCGCTGCCGTGTTCCCGGGGAGTCTGGGTGTGCACTCTGGATAAAGGTCACGACCCGCTGAGCTTTCCGGATGTAATATGTCTGGCTGGTTATTTCTTTGCCCGACAGACAATAATCTGTAAGCGTTCCAGGTTTTATTTACATGCATTTCCTACTAAAGTAGATGAAAGTAAAAAGAAAAAAAAAAAAAAAAAGAGAGACAGCACACCGCAATCTGAACACGTCCAGAGTTCCATTCTGTCTCTGAGTGAATGTAGGGATGCGAGGCCCCAGGTCCCATTAACACCGGGCCCCCCCCACCCCTCCACTCCACCTCCCCACCACTATCTCGCAGCCTTGGCTGTAATGGAAACCCGTCTCGGATAAACTGGAGATATTGCAGCCGTCCCTCCTGCCTGTCAGTGCGATATAGGGCTTGGATACTTTTGTTCCTTGAGATTATTATCTTCTGTCTTTTTTGCCCGTCGTTCTTATTGTTTAGTTTCTCTTTTCTGGCTGTTAACACGCTGTGGTGATTCTGATTGATTTCCATAAAAACCTGTCGATCTGCCGAGACGAGAAAAGCGTCGGGTTATGTGAAAATCCCCTTGGATTTACACACCACAGCTGACCTCAAATGCAGTGGGATGGTGAAATGTAGGAATGTCCCATATAGTCAGAGAGTACCGAGATGTAGGAGATGACCGGGTTAATGTCAGCGTTAGGGAGAGTACCATAGTCTTCCTCACTGATAATCAATATGGGCCTTTCCGGTGTATGGCGGAAGCTTCCAGGATTGTTGGTCATCCTAAAATATCTTACAGATCAGGTGAGTGTTGCACGACGATGCAGCGCAGTCTGTGTAATCACAGCAAATGACCTATATATGCTTCCGATTTATCATAAAATGGATTAGGGACTTCATCTTCAATCTGGTAACACACTGCGTGGATCTGGCCCGATTTCTGAAGGTGTATGCTGTGATGTCCTCGATCCTGCTGCCCACAGTCTGTCGGGACTGTCTGTTGGGGGAGGAGGGGGGGGTCTGCAGGTGACTGGGTGGGTGGATGAGGTCCAGAGAGAAGGAGATGGACGATCGGGGCCGGGTGCCGGGTGAGAGAGGCGTACGCCCTGCCTCCCTCTGTGGGGCTCTGTGTAAATGATGAATTTAATGAAGCCGGTGAGCTGCTCCCGCTTTATTGTCTGAGGGACTCTCCGTAACACTGACAGCATGCTTTGCAGATAAGGTTACAAGTGATTAGTCTGAAACGACGTGTTCAGTGTCCCTATGCCCTTACATCGCCCAAGCCTCTGCAGAGGCGCCATCCCGCTCTCTGTGGACCACCAGGGGATATTTGTTTCCTTCGGTCAGTTAATTACAAGCCCCCTCGGATTCCCCCCGCATTTCATCAGAATTATTAAGGCCACCTTAATAGCTCCTTTCAAACTGCCGGATAAAGACCTGAATGTAAATTGTGGAGTTTTACAAATTAGACAAATGCGCACTTTAAACCAAGTTAAACTCTTTTTATTAGCTTATTACGTAAATAATTATGATTAATTAGGACAAATCTTTCAGGGGATGGATTAGGATATTGTGGGGGTTTTTCTTGCTTCGTGATGCATTAGTGGAGTCCTGTTCTCGCCGTCGAGTGCAACCTGAGTGCCTCCTGAGGTCACATGTAAGCTGCTCCGCCTTGCTCCTGCCCCTATTCTACATTTAATCACTTAGGTCATCACCTTCCTGAATGGAGAAGCCCTTATAAGTATGGGGGGGGGTGGGCATGTCGGTGGTGCACAAATAGGAGTCACCCTGGGGCCTGAGAAAAAGAGCGGCAGTCTCGGCTGAGGGGGGATGGTGGCTGTTTGACAGGGAACATCCTCCAATTCCTGCCTGCTGCCCCTACTGTTATGCCTGAAGACGAGTTCTGCCGTGCCCCAGGAGGAGGGTCCTAAGTGGTCAGCGAGGGGTCATGTGACAGGAAACTTCCAGTCAGCCATCTTTAAATAAAAAAAGAAAACTGCTGTGGAAGACATTACCCTGTCTGCTTAGTGGCTGATCCTTTCTCGCCTGTGCCATACTTCCCAGATGGCCTCATCTGCTCGTTGCAGGGTGATGTTTAAAGGACATGGATGTTCAGCAAAAGTTACAGCCGTCCGATTGTGCTGTACTGGGGAGCTTGTCTGTGCGGCTCTCGTTTCGTCTGCCAGCTGCCCCGTCCTGCCTCTTGCTTATTTGCATTTTATGTTTCCTGCCTCCTGGATTCGCCTGGATACCCGTCGCTTCGCTCCCACGCCCCTCGTTTGTTTGGCGCTCGTCTGCCATCTTGAATGCATAATTGTTCCGAAACGTGGGCCCAGGAGCTTGTGGGGGCGCCGCCGAATCAAGGAGCGGCTCACAACGGTCTGCCGTTATCGCCCGGGCGACACCGTTTATGGGCACGGAGGGGCGGTTTATCCCTGCCCGCCTCCCCATGGCAAATACCTGGCAGTAACGCGGTCACAGATGGGAAGGTGTACGACCGGGTTGGTCCTAGTGCCAGTGTGCTGTGCATGGCATGTGCTGCGGTATTGGTGACACGACCAACGATGCGTTACGAGCTAAGTGCTGTAGCTGTGCCCTCCGCAAACGCCTCCAGCCTCGAATTGCCGGGAGGTAGCAGATAATTCTGGCCAGTACTCTGCGTTATTTCCCGGTATAAAGGCGGTTTGTTCAGCTGACTGTGCGGGAGGCATGAAAGACTATTATTTATTAATCTAATATGCCCGTTATGCCACCTTACCTGTATCTGTGGCTTCTGGTATTGTAAATACAGCCGGTGAACAGGTGAGACAGGGCACCCGGTGCTGCCTCCTTCTGGTCATCTGCAGCACATCTCACACCAGTTCATCTCGGGCAAGGTCAAGAAACACCTCCAATTTTTCATTCAGACTCAGGGCTCAGAGTAAACATTGATGTATTTGCCAAATCCCCTCTGATCAAGGCTGCAGGAATCCCAGTTCGACTGGAAAGAGGGGAGAGAGAATAACAGGAAGCCGATGAGGGCAAAGACGCGGGTCCAGCTTACTTTACCCTGCGTGAGGAGGCGGGAGGGGGGGGAGCACAGGGGGAGCGCTGTAATGAAAGACCCAGACTGAATAAAACTAAACTTATGCCTGGGGGAGTGAACGAAGTTTGTGTGTAATTGCGAGTGTCAAGTAAATAGCAATAAAGGTCCGTGTGTTTAATTTCCATTTGGTTCAGCCTGCATCCTGATACATTTTCCATTTTGTTTTATTTTATTTTTATATACAATATGTTGTCATGTCCGTAAAAATTAGGTCAGAGCTGCAAGCACTGTCATTAATGGGACTTTAGCGCTTGATAAATGATTGAGATTTATTTTCATCAAGTCAGATTGAAACAACATGTTTCACCTTGATGGGTCGTTCTTTATGTGAATATATTATCCTTAAGGTTTTGATTGATAAATCCTAAAAAATGTGGTAAATTATGTTGCCGGCTTTAATTACATCGTTTTTCTAATTACAGTGTTTTTCCAAGAGGGATATTTTTAGAGGAACACAAAAAAATCAAATGGAGTGAAAGTAAATGGATTTATTTTATATATATATTTTCCCATCTGATTAGTGCATCGTTGATGGTGAATTATAATTACAGCCCAATACTGTTTATAGTCAGGATTTATTCATTTTCTCTCCACATTCTGATTGAAATTAATTGAATTGCACACAAACTATTTGCTGTTTGTTCTCTGTTTTCAACTGATAATACTATTTTTAAACAGCGGGTGAGGAGTGTTTGTTAATTCACCACCGTATTTCTATTGAATGTGAATTTTTGTGACAAAACAGAGAACTCTCATTTATTTTTTTACACACTTTTTCTTGCGGTCCTGTTGCTTGCATGTGCGATAAATGGAATTGCAAGTCAGTCATCTAAAGAGAGGAGATGATCGGTCGACCGGCTGCCCAGCACATTACATTTGCATATTTGAGGTTTTTTTTTGCATTCAAATGCATTTTTTGCATGTGTGCACATGTAAATGACCTCATTTGTTAAGCAGCCGCTCACTTGAAGTATCTCACTCATCTCATCTTTCGTTTTGGTGTCACAGCTGGTGAAAACCGATGAATATGCTGCATGGACTTCGTCATCTGGGCTGGGCCGATCAGGTCGTATGGACCAGGCCTGCCTTTGGTGTTGCCTGGCGACTAGGCCTGCCTTTTGTGTCACCTGACGACCAGGCCTGCCTTTGGTGTCGCCTGGCAACCAGGCCTGCCCTTGGTGTCTTCTGGTGACCAGGCCTGCCATTGGTGTTGCCTGGTGTGCAGGCTGTTGCTATCCACAGGAATGAATAGGTGGTCCTCCATGAATCCCCTCGTTTTCCAGTTGATCGAGGGTGCATTCGCCAAAGCTAGGACTGAATCTCTCGCTCGTTATGTGTTGCTAAACTAGGAATTACTGTAATTAACTGTCCCAAACCTGTAGATCCCTGTAGCTCAGAAGCAGAAGCTTTCTGGGCACAAAATCTGTCCCCAAAACTCAGTTTAGCATAACCACATACAGTGAGTACAATTTTAAAAATGGAATGTTTGTGTAGCTGTTGTCCAAGAGCACCTCTCCGCAAAACAATCATGGTCATACATCTGTGTCCTGGCTCTGCCGAACCTGTGTGCAGAGGCATGCACCTAACATAAAGCCCACATGCAAAGAATCCCTGCTACACGTGACATGCTACACGCTAGCCCATGAAGTGCAGCCTGTACAGCAGGAGTGTCGCAGGCAACCTGCCGATCGAAACACTTCCGTTGGAGACATGAACGTATAAGCCGATAGACGGAGGGAATCACTGCAGCCCTGGAAATTTCTCCATTTCCGAACCATATAAAACTGACTGTCAGCTTGATTTAAGCCCAAAGGCGCAATGAAGTACAGCAATAAACGATGTGTTTCCTGCTTCTCAAAACTTTTTTGGCGTCTGAATGGCAGAGTATTTTTTATCTTTATATTTTCTGGTGTTGCCACGGAATAAAATACCTTATTTAGACCAGAGAGAACAAGTTTAGATAATTATTTTGAAATATGGGAGGTAAGAAATTCTCATTTTTGTTTCCTGTTTTTATCTGTGGCGGATACTTTTGTTTTTACTCTATTGATCGTGCATCGATCTTACAATTCAGTGCCCTCCAATCTCAGACTCTTTGTACAGGCTGCTATACATTTTGATGACAAACTGTATGTTTTTCATGTATTGATACAATCATGTTTTAACATGGGCAGCTGGTTCAGGCCAGGGGGTCAGGAAGCTGGAGGTATCTGCCTCAACATGAAAGTGAAATACATGAGGTGCCAGCCAGGGCAGTGCCAGTGCTCAGGCGGATGTTTTTGTGAGGGTGGACTCCCCATTCACCGACATGCCATCCACTCTCTGGCATCCTGGTTAAACGTCTCACATTGGCCGGGATTCCCCTTTGTGTTTGAGCACCCAGTGATGTTTCGCAGTGGGACTGCAGCTTAAATCCTGTTGGTCTGTGTCTGTAACACTCCGTGGGCCTTAACGATTAGACGTTCTGGAGCCTGACCTTGTTTCACAGCCGATTATAAGAATGCGGGCCGGGTGGCTTCCGGCTCCTTCTGCCGAACGCCGGTCATTTGTTGGAGACGGCCACGGCAAGCCGAACCGCGTGCGAGCTAATGAACCTCCCCTAATGACGGCCCCTGCCACCCCGTAACGCTGACCCCTTTTTTCCTTTCCTGTTTCCCCCCCTTTCTGTGCGCGATGAAGTCTTAATTCATCAAACACCTCGGCAAGGCTCTGAATCATGCAAACACTTCTTAATTATGTCATGTAAAATAAATGTGGCCGGGGGAGAGAGAAGGTTATTACTATAAATCTGAATCCTAATTTGGTAACCGCCTGCCCCGCCGGATCCCACGGCCCTCACATACAAATACCACACACACGCAGACGAGCACATGCGTGTACAGTGCGAGTGTCTGAGCGTGCACCGTGCAGTGGCCTGCTGCAGGAGTGGAGGTTCCGGAAGGTTCTGCAGGCCTGTCTGTCCTCTCTGACCGCATTCCTCCGTGCTCCCACACTCGTTTTAAAGTCAGCCCACCGTGAGATGTCGCCAGTCATGTTCCAATAAATTCCCGCTCCCCCCCACCCCCACCCCCCCGGCTCCACAGCCTTTTCGGACATTGCCAGAGACGGGGGCATATCAACATCCCCCCCAGCCATAAATTTAAATTAAACGCGGCCCCGTCGCACCAGCGGCTGGGTGAGGCGTAGCCGTCTCCGCGGTAACACCTACCATCTCGATTTCGTGTCACGAGCCCGTTCGTTTTTATGATGTCTGTCTCACATACATAAAAATATTACACCGGTTTGTTCTGGAAGGAAGCCAAGCTGAGTTCTACAGCCTGGCTTCCAGCCCGCTGTCCTTAAGGGGAACCGGTTTAATAGCCCAGCAGGGCCGCGGTATGGATCTGCGCATTAGCATTAGCGTTAGCATGACTGTCCTCATTTGAGATCATCCCAGCCATCAGCACCGTTGAATGCATCTTCCCTCCCTCCCTGCACCCAGGCTGCCATTAAGGTGGAGATTGTACCCCTTGTCCTTGTTAGAGGAAGGTCAATAAGGCCCTCCACGCTTTAGCCGCGCGCTTGAGCCAGCAGGTGACTGGTGTGCGCCATTAAATAGTGTGAGCGGCTCTCACCGACAGGAGTCATTAGTTTAATTTGCCTCATCCTAGAAAGCCAAGCATGGAGAGGAAAGATGGACAGGATATGCTCTTCCTGAGCACCCACACTCCTCCTGCTCCTGCTGACGTTTGGGTTTTATGACATATTTTCCAGGTACCTATCGACAGCTGGAAACGCAGAGGCTTTTCTGCTTGGAAATCCCCACGCCCCTTAAAATGGTTAAAATGCGTCTCCGTCGTGCCCCTGTATTCAGCTGCCCCTATTGGACGACCTGGAGATGTCTCAAGCCGTTTTGTAATTATTGAGATGAAGCCAGTCTCCAGCAGAACGGGTGTAATTGGCTAAGGAAGCCGGTGGATGCGGGTTAGCTGTTTGTTTGCAGGCCAGTGTTCTGCTGAAGCCCGACTGCGTGGCCTGTGGCTGGGTGTGGGCTCCGTTTGGTTCCCGCCTGTAACATTTCAGGTTTGTGTCCTAAGCAGTTGAGTCGGCCCCCTCCCATGCACTCCGAGCACACATCCCCTGTAAGCTGCATCACAGGTGGCAATGCCCCCCCCAGCTACCCCCCCGGCACTAAAGGAGCACCCTGTCCTCATCGCCACACTCTGCTCCAGAAACCCTTTTTTAACCACCTTTATCCTGGTTATCAGGATGGGAAGGGGGTGTTCCCCAACCCCCCCCCCCCGCCCCCAGTCCTGCCCAAGGCACCTGTTTCCTGGGTTTGCGAGGCTTGCACAGGGAGGGAGCCCTCTTTATGATGTTGGCATTATAGTTCCACTGCTGGCGTGGGGGGTAGGGTGGGGCATGCCTGGGAAACCTTTATAAGCAGTGTGGGGCCATCTGTCCTTTCCTTGTGTCTCCCTCCCTTCCTCCCTGTCACGTTCAGACGGGGGTGGGTCACATGGTTAAGAGGTACAGCCACTGGCCAGCGGCATCTCGGTCCTGGGCTTTAGGTCCCATGTTAAGCCGAACTTGCGGGTCTTACACTGAAGATGCTGTACAGCCTGGGTAGGGTTTCAGGTGGAGCACGCTGTCGATGGGCTCTGTGGGTGCCATAGTCAGAGCACCTTCACGGAGCGCTGTGATTGGATAGCCTGAAGAGACTGAGGAACCTGACTGCCTTATGCTCACGTAGGCCAGCCTCTGTAGTCGTTTATGCAGTAATAACACCATAGGTCCCGTTGGGTCAGTTTCATCGTGCGATTCTTCTCTGTCTCCCCCCAACAGTTTCGGCACAGACCCTGAAGGCGAGTCTGGACACCATGGAACGTCATATTGAGCGTCTGGAGAACGACATCAAGAACTTCCCCAAGACAGAAGATGCCCAGGATAAGTTTGTGCAGAAGATGACCATATCCTTTATTTGAATGGTGCTCTGCAGACCTGGAACATCCTGTCTGGGTCAGATTCATTCACTCTAGAGCCCAAACAAAAAGGTCTCCTCTTTTCCCGGGAGCCCCGCTCTGTCCGCACGCTTACGCAGGATTTTCCGTATGGAGAACGCTCCACCGCCCACCACTCCTCCACCCGCTCCCTCAGACTGCCCTGTGGAAGTTTCAGGTGCTGCTTCCGGTCTCCTGGCAGGCTGAGGAGGCGCAGTGTAGCGGCTAAAGCATGTTTGCAGCTGGCTGAGAATGACGTGTGTGTTGAGCCTCACTGATTAATGCGCCTTTTTTTTTTGTATGTCGGCCAAAAGTGCTATTTTTTCTGGAAGCTCCACAGTCATTATTAACTGAACATAAGAGCTATTAATTGTGGTGTATAGCCTCTGTGGTCATTCATTGAGTTAAGGAAACACTCCATATGTTCGCTGCTCTCACGTAGGCCTCATTTCAAGCCAATACTCCCGTTTTTGTTTGTTTACTCAGACTTAAGCGGCATTTTTTGGCTGTGGGTTCCAAAAGAGTAATGGGTTAGGAGGCAGATCATGCCACACTTATGTTTGAGGGAGGCCTCATTTGTGTTGGTATCACTTCTTCATAAGCGCTGGTGCCTTCTATCCCCCCCACATCCTGATGGTGATAAAGAGAGGGATCACAGTCACTAATCAAGAAGGGGAAGTGCTTTAGGGGGGTGGGGGGCACGTTCTACTCCATGGACAATGGGCCAGAACTTTGTTGTCTCCCCAGAAACTCCCAACGGCAGCTCAGCAGCAGGCTGGATCAATAAGAGAAACAGCACTGTGGGGGGGGTGTTGGGGGGGGGGACACAAGATGCTGTGATCTCTGTGTTCACCAGCACCGGTCACGGTAAAATTCCCTGAGAGACCGACCCCACCCATTTTGCCAAAGCCGTTGCATACACGGGCGGCCCGAGGAGGCAAGCGAGTGCCCGGCGTGGCGTTCCCAGATCGAGTGGCCGTCGTCGCCAACACCATGCAGGGTGCGCTTTGAGTTCCCAGGGTGGCTATGAGGTGCCCTGTGAGTGCCAAACGGGGCAGCCAGACCCGTGGCGGTGGGCATAATTCACCAGCACTAACGTTTCTGCTGAGAAAATTAACAACGATGCAGTGTGTACCTGCTGAAGCCAAGCTGTGTTTGTGATTGGCAATGAAGTCAATAGTCATCAAAATATTAAACAAAACCATAGCTGAACGAGCGCAGCATCCGCCACGTAGCCAGCCTGCAGTTGACGTCACCATTGACCAGAGCTGCAAGCTATGACAGACAGCCGGGCGGGGGGGGGGGGGGTTCGTAAACACTGATGGATGAGGCGTTTTTGCAAGCGCGCGGCTCCGAAATGACGCCACCATGAGCTGTCCTTCCTGATCACGTCGCTCGTGAATTAGATCGCGGTACATGTGGCTTGGCAGCCCCTCCTCCCCCCCAACATGAGGCAGTTAAATCAAAATATCTGAACCGTGAACGGGTGACCAATGAGTGACGCATTGCTGGTGCTCTGGGCTCCGATGTCGTCTCACTGAGGCCCTGATCTGGCGACTGCCGGCCTGCAGAGGAGGTGCCAGATTCCATCAGACTTTGCTTCAGATGAAATGAAAATGCTTCATTTCTCCCAGCCAATATTGACGTTCCGCCCCTATTACTGTAATTTATGCTAATTACTGAGTGTTTTCTTGGGGGTGGGGTGGGGAGGGGTTGTTTTATTTTATTTAAAGTAATGCGACTCGTACAAATGGTCGTTAATGATTCATGAGGCCTAATTCGCAAGAGGGGTTTTGGTAATAACTCCACCAATGCCCCCACTGCCGCCTCCTCCCTCCGGCGCTTCTCGACTACATCCCAGCAGCCCCGGGGGAGCATGCTGTCTGTAGGCCAGACCCCACCAGGGGTGGGCTCCGCTGGGAGGGGAGGCGGCCTGCCGTAATGGGCGAGCAATCCTTGTCCTGTTGCCTTCCATCCGTCACACTCCATGATATATCTCATTCCTCGGATATCTGGCTTAACCTTGCTGGTCCCAGAGGAGCCAGGCCAAACCGCATCCGCATCTCTCACTCTCCTTTTACTGACGCCGTTAAAGCAGAATGAGGCCAACGGCTCCATCGGGGCCGAATTTGCCATTCCGACCCACCCGCGTCCGAGACTTGGGCCTGCTTCACCTCCAGGCAGCCTCTTACTTGAGCCCATTGGCACCGATAAATACCGTGTAGCATCCGCCATGGATCCGGCCTGGTATTTAAGACGTATCGCTGCCAGTTCTGGGTTTCACCCAGTCACTGGGCTGGATCCAGGAGGATCAGGAACGGGGAACATGCTCCATGCCTCGAGGCGACCTGGAATCGGTAGCGCCACCGTGTCACCTCTGTCTTGTGCTAGAGGGTGCTCCTAGTTGTATAGGGAACCATGTCACCATACAGCATCTGCTGGAGGTCCATCCCTGGAGCGGCTCGGTTATATTCAGAGGTTTATCTGCTGGGGGGGGCTTCTGTGGTGAGACGATTGGCCAGGGGAGGGCTGTGTGGCTTTCTGCGAGCCAGCCGCAGACACACGGCCCACTGGCAGAGTCCTGGTTAGAGGGCTGGGGAGGCCCTAGCCACCACAGGGCCTCTGCGTCTGTGGTGAGTGTAAACACCCCCCCACAACAGCAGGCAAGGGGGAGGAGGGGCGGTCCGGCTCGGACCAGTCAGGCCCTATCTGCCGCCGCCCGTCTCTCCCCTGAGCTGTCCATGGCCGTCTTTCTGGGGTTGCCATTGTTCAGGGACAATAGCCAGGTCTAATTTGCTGTGTGTCACAGCAAGATTTGAATGGCATTAAGATTTGAATGAGAAGATTAGAATAGGTGTTGATCCAAATAAACCTTGTTAGGAGAGATAACGATTGTAATTATAATAATGATTATGATAAAGGGAAGCGGGAGCGAAAAGCCGGGTACCTGTCTGCGTGATGGGGCCTCGGCCAATCGCAGCCTTTGTTTACACTGGAAGTAGTACCCTGGGCTGTGTTTTGCGCACCGCTCTTTTGCATATGCTAATGTTCCTGATTGCTGGCCTCGCTGGCTATATTGACTTGGATGATGATCTGCGTGCCAATGAGCCTTTTTGAATGGCACCCCCTTAATAAAGGCTTAACAAGCCGTCGGGCCTCTGGGAAACACCGTTTCCTGTTTGTTTACTGCTGTTTTGTGGTATTTATCTAGAGTTGGCTACTTATAAATGGAGGTGGCCATTTGCGGTCATTTAAGGCTGATGACTTGAGTATTTTC
>JABFEA020000002.1:28796082-28812755 GCA_019775915.2 Cyphomyrus plagiostoma
TCTCTGTAAGGGAGTACTTTTGTGAGTACCATCTCTCTGTCTCTGTAAGGGAGTACTTTTGTGAGTACCATCTCTCTGTCTCTGTAAGGGAGTACTTTTGTGAGTACCATCTCTCTCTCTGTCTCTGTCTCTCTGTCTCTGTCTCTGTAAGGGAGTACTTTTGTGAGTACCCTCTCTCTCCCTGTCTCTGTCTCTGTAAGGGAGTACTTTTGTGAGTACCCTCTCTGTCTCTGTAAGGGAGTACTTTTGTGAGTACCATCTCTCTCTCTCCCTCTGCCTCTCTCTGTCTCTGTCTCTGTAAGGGAGTACTTTTGTGAGTGCCCTCTCTCTCTCTGTCTCTGTAAGGGAGTACTTTTGTGAGTACCATCTCTCTCTCTGTCTCTGTCTCTCTGTCTCTGTAAGGGAGTACTTTTGTGAGTACCATCTTTCTCTCTCCCTCTCTCTGTCTCTGTAAGGGAGTACTTTTGTGAGTACCATCTCTCTCTCTCTGTCTCTGTCTCTGTTTGTAAGGGAGTACTTTTGTGAGTACCCTCTCTGTCTCTGTCTCTATCTCTGTAAGGGAGTACTTTTGTGAGTACCCTCTCTCTCTCTCTCTCTCTCTCTCTCTGTCTCTGTAAGGGAGTACTTTGTGAGTACTATCTCTCTCTCTCTCTGTCTCTGTCTCTGTAAGGGAGTACTTTTGTGAGTACCATCTCTCTCTCTCTCTCTCTCTCTCTCTGTCTCTCTGTCTGTCTCTGTAAGGGAGTACTTTTGTGAGTACCCTCTCTCTCTCTCTCTGTCTCTCTCTCTCTGTCTCTGTAAGGGAGTACTTTTGTGAGTACCATCTCTCTCTGTCTCTGTCTCTCTGTCTGTCTCTGTAAGGGAGTACTTTTGTGAGTACCCTCTCTCTCTTTGTCTCTGTCTCTGTCTCTCTGTCTCTGTCTCTGTAAGGGAGTACTTTTGTGTGAACTTCCCCAACACTGCAAACTGCTATCTACTCAGTGTCTAACCACTCAGACTCTTCCCTGTGGGTCCTCCCATGACTGAAGGACTGAAGGCTTGTTCCCAGACCATAGAGGTACAAGGTGTAGCTCTGGAGGGGGGTATCTCTTATTGGACACATTGCTAGCACACAAAAAAACCTATGAGAATGTGGGCCCCCATGTGTAAATCCACACGTGCTTAGGGAGGGGACATACTGGGCACACATCACCTGTATGCATCAAATGGGGGGGGGGGGGTGATGGTGAGCTGAACGAGGCCATCTGCTCCCACCATAGTGCTCCTCCTCCCCACTCGGCTTGGCAACTGCCGGCCGCCCTCTCCCCTGGGGCATGGGGGGGCAATCTGTCTCTTAAAGGCCAGCTGTGCTCCCCTCTTTTTCCTGGCCAAATATTCTGCCATCCAGCTGTTCACCTCAGGTGTAGGGCACCATACCCCCCTCCCCATGCCCCCACAGTATTTGTTATATCTGGACTGTTTGCTTTGATGGTCTTTGACAAGGACAACACGTGTCTTTCTATTGCAACGTGGCATGGCACCTAAGTCGAATGCATGTCATGCCGATTATGTATCACTTACGGCACAGTGACAAACGCACGTAACGGCTGATTACGTGTCGCTTGCAGCGCATTAAGTAATGCACGTAACGGCCTTTTACGTATCGGTTAAGGCACAGCAAGTAATGCACGTAACGGCCTATTACGTATTGGTTATGGCACAGTGGCAAACGCACGTAACGGTCGATTACGTATCGTCTACGGCACGTTGAGAAATGCACGTAATGGCTGATGATATATCGACTGCAGTGCCAACTCTGAAAACATGAAATGACCGATTATGTGTTGCTTACACACTCCTAACACCCCCCCACACACACACACACCCGTGTTTTCCATGCACTGTCCTCCTCACGGCCCACCGCAGTATTTTTCTTGAAATTGCTTTTGTGCCACCTTTAAATCAGCCTTTTATCTGAGCTGAAGTCACCCCCATGAGAGATTTCTTTGGATCTGTCCATCACGCCACCGCTGCCGCCACTGCGAGAGTACTGCTTTGTACTCTCCCGCCATCCCAGATTAAAATGGCTCCGGATCTTGGTGCCCCCGCCTGCGCGAGGTGGCTGCCGGCGAAGGTGACGTCAGTGGGGACCGTGGGCATGTAAGAGAGGGACCCTCTCGTGAAACCAGGATTTCACTGCATGGTTTGTTCATTCTGCATTGTCAGTGACCACCTATAACGTAACGTGACTCTCAGTAAAAGGGTGGGTGGCCTGTGTGAATGAGTTATTTGTATGGGATATTGCCAGCTGCCTCTTGTTCTCTGCAAAAAGCATAAAATGACATTACTTGTTTCATGTCTGCCCATCACCCAGAACCCCCCTGTTTACGACACCCTCCCCCTCACCCCACATCACAGAATCATGGTTCGGTTGGACAGCCCTGACCTGGAAGTCCTCTCACGCTGGTGCTGGCAGGGGTGCATGCCTCAAATACTCAAGGCATTAAGAGGCAAAGAGGCATCCTGGGGATTTGAATGGGTTATGATTGTCGCTGTCCCGTGCGACGTGAAGGTTACAACGTCGGCCTCAGGTACAGAAGTAAAGATATCATTATCAGAGAAGCAAAGTGACTGGAGCCTACACAAACGATCTGTGACATCCATGTGAAGGACGGCCGGCGGGGACCCAAATGTGGATGAGTCTAGGCCAGCGCCTCCTACAGGGCTGCAGGGACTCTACTTGGTGCAGGGCTCATAAAGGGGCCTCTGTCCCGCAGCCAGAGAGGATGTAACCGCGCCGGTGTGCCGAGAGCACCGACGGTGTGATTGATGAGCTCGCCACCGTGACGGCCAACGGTGCGAGTAATTTACGAGCGAAGCGCTCCGCCGCCGCCGCCGTGGCCTGGTTCCGTGTTCTAAATGAGTCGCGCTGGCTCTCTCCTGCCACAGCCAGAACCAGCCCAGCTCATCCATTTCACCTGCAGCCTCTGACAATTAAGTGGAAGACGGCCCGCCGCTAATGTAACACTAACGAGCCAGAGGGCGATGGATGTAGCAGTAAGGGAGCATCGTCTCCCAGTGGGCGGGGCCACAGATGTTCCTTCCCTCCCTCCTTGTTCCTCCACCCCCACACACCCTTTTTGGAATGTGACCACACCCATGGAGAGCTTTCCCTGCTCTGTTTATCCCTCACACCCACCTTTAGCTTATCTGTGGTGGTCGTGCACCACGCCCCCAGTGCCTCGCCACGTCTCCGGAAGCCGCCAACTCTCTGCCCGGCCACTTGCCTTGCTAGTGCAGGCTGGTTAATAGAGCCCAGTGGGGCGTCATTCCTATTCTGCTCATGATAAAGATGTCCCCCCCCCCCCCACCGGCAGGCCCGCTCTCGCCCCTCCGCCGAGGGGCCTTTGAGGGGCCGGAAAAGCAAACCCTCCCGGCGGGGACCATTAGAAACCCGTTATAAATGTGTGTTGAAAGACTTCCTTTTTCCGTTGGATGATTCTCCGTCCGCGTCCCCCCCATTTCCCCCCCCCCATCTCCCTGCTTTTTGTTCCCCCTGCCTTTTCTGGGATATGAGCCCTTGCTTGACATGCCGCCCAGTACACCCTGCTGAAGTGTCTGTCACTGGGAGCACCCCGGGGGTGTGGGGCGGGGGGGGGTCACCCTCGGAATTTTATGACTTCCTGTCTGCCAGCCGCCATTCGTGGGGCCCATAGGGTTTGTTACAGGTTTCCTCCCAGTGAACGCCATTATTGGCGCTCGGTACAGCCGCTGGCTCTGCACCCCTACTTCCAAATCCACACAAAAGTATCACGTTTAAGGCGGGGGGGGGTTCGGTCCTGCAGCCCCACAGAATGTCATTTGAGCACAGTTGATATGTCCTTATTTAAACAGGGTCCATTGCTGTTTCTGAATCAGCCTGGGGGGGGCGCTGTCTCAGACTCAGACCTGATCCTCACACCATCATCTCAGTAGTAGGCAGGGGGCAGTGTTTCTATGGACATTGTGATTCTGTTGTGCGTTTGGGGAGGCCGGGCTAGTGAAATGCCATTTATTTTTGGGGGGTAGGATTAATATGTCCTTGTACTGCTTGCCCCCCAACCCTAACCTCCTTCCCGCCTGCCTCTCCCTGCCTCACCTCTGGCTTCATCTTGTCTTCAGGAATTACTGACAGAAGCCATGTCCCCCTGTCCCCTCCCCAGTGCTCATTGTCCCCCTCACCCCCAACAGTTCCCTGCTCCCGATGTTGTTTACTGGTTTTAGTGATACTGTCTGCTCAGTTGGGTCTGTTAGCCCTGCCCCCCCGTTTGGGTGGCTTCAGCAATTTATGTTGCATGTTCCATGCTCCCAGCTACCCCCCCCCCCTCATTTTATGCCCTTTATCAAGGTCACACACATAGCAGAGTGCTGTAAATGTCGGCACTTCTGAACCTGGGGGGGGGGGGGGCGTGTCCTCGTCATTGTCCCTGCTGGATGACACCTCCCCCTGCAGGGGTATGAGTATAATGCAGTGATGGGGTGGGGGGGTATATGCTGAGGCCAGCATCGATGAGGGGGCTCCATACGTCAGCTCAGCCGCACGACACGGCCTACAGCCTGCGCCATGGAAACCCCACGCCATCCTCAAAAGGGACGTATAGATATACAGGGACTGAAATCAAGCTTGAACACATTCAGTGGAGCTTTTGGGTTGCAAACAGTAATGAATGTTCATGGTGGGATTGTAATGCTTATTATGCCATGTGTGATGTCTGTGATGCAAGCAAACAGGAAATTGGAGGATTAGCCTTTTCCTAACCCACAGCCAGGCTATCCCCGCACTTGGCCCCTGGGAATGCTGTCTCCACACACCCCTACCCCCCGGCAGGCTTCCACAGGGCCGCCTCGCCTGATCTCCCTCTCTCCATCTCTCTCTGTTATTCTTTCTCTCTCCCCCATTTTGCCCCTCTAGCACCTTCTCTCTCTATATTTTATTCTCTCTCTCTGTCCTTTATCCCATGCCTCTCTTTGTCTTTTATTCTCTCTGTTTTTATTGTTTCTCTCTCCTCCCCCTTCTCTGTATCTCCCTCTCTTTCTTTGGCTCTTGTTAGATCCTGGAATATTACCCAGATTTTACAGAATGAATGAGCCTCTGAATGGGGTCTATATTCATCTGAAGGTGATGGCCTGTCTGATCCCACTGGGGAGGCCTGCTGCATTCGCCTGTTCCCACCCCCCCCACTCCACCCCCACCCCGGATGCACCGAGGGGCCCTTGCCGGGCCCTCTAGCTCTGAGGTGTGCCTGTGGTGCTGTGATGGCACGCCCCACCCCACTTGTGTGCGAAATGGTGAAAAGCAAGAGTGTTAGATGTGCACACATCAGACATACTACGGGCTACACTCAGCACACCAGATGGCCAAACCGGGATAGTCTTTTTTCCCAGTTTAATACACCCTTAATGATGAATGTGAGTCACGGTTTATTTTAAGGGGCTTCACCATCATTACTTTCCTGATTTTTCTTGTGTTTTACTTATGGGGATATATTCAAAGAAGGTATTATCGATAATCTTTATGCAAAGTTTGGCAGGCTTGGCAAAGTTCTGCAAGGTTCTACAGGATTCTGAGGTTCTGAACAGTTCAGTGAGATACAGAGAAGAAGTTCTGGAGGGCTCTGTAAAGTTCTGAAAGGTTTTATGCGGTTCCAGAAGCTTGTGTGAGTTTCTATAAGGTCCTGCCCCCCCCAGCTGCTGCATTATCATGTATAAGACAGGTGCTTCTCTCGGCCTATACACCCCCGCACCCCCCCCCCACCGCAGATATAGATCTCCTCCATGTAGGTCATTGCACCACACACCTGGTAATGCACATCACACCTGGGTTAATTGTAATTAAAAATTCTAATCGGGCCACTTCCTTTTGTCTAGGCACAGTGGTAATTGCCTCAGCTTAATTTGCAGAGTTAACAATTGCACGAAAGAGTAATTAACATGACATCAAACGGAATGGAATGGGAAAAGGGGCCATTTATCCAATTGTCAGCTGTGTGATCGTCACTTTGTGAAATATTAAGCGTGACACAGGCCTCTGCTGTAATTGATCAATTCAATCTCCAGTAATTGATATCACTGACCCCGGGCTGTAACTTTAGTGAATCGCTTCCGTGTTGATATGACCCCAGTTTGGGGGTCCTGTTGCTTTGGAGGGGGGGAGTTGGCTCTGGCTCTGTGTTGGTCCTCCACCCCCCGAGGGAGGGGGGGCCAGCAGCGAGAGTGAAAGTCTCATCCACAATCTGTAATTAGCAGTAATTTACTGTCTTCCCCCCATGTTCACTCTCGCCCCAAATTCGCCAGCTGCCTGGGGGGCCAGTGTCCCTGCCGCACGGTGGTTCACCGTGGGCGTTACTGTACACCCTCCCTGTCAGTTCGCTCGTCTCGCTCGAGGTGCCTGGAAGTCACTTTCAGTTTTATTAAGACATGAGCAGGGCGAGGAGCTCCGCCCACAGTGCACACTGGTAACGGGGAAGGGAGGGCACCGTATCAACCGCCCCCTGCTGGACGAACAGTGCACTTTCCATAAAAACATCAATCTGCCTTTCACTGGCCAGATCATACATCCATCCATCAATCCATCGTCGAACCACTTATCCTGGGCAGGGTTGTGGGGTGGGGGCACTGTATCATATCAATTCAAAGTGCTTCATTTACCTGATGCTTCTGAAGTCAGCTTGATGCCCTAACTGGGCAGCACCGTTGCCAAATCACACTAAGGCAGCGTTGCTGAGTGCATCCCAAGGGCTCCATAGCCCCCAACATGGCTTCACCCCGCCTCCCGAGGGACATGAGCGTCTCCCTATTCCTTGCCCTGCATTCCTTCCTCCATCTCGTGAACCTTTTCAACAAAGTCAGTCTCTCTCAGTTTTCGCAGAATGGGATGTAGGTCCCACCGCTGTAATCTTAAGTGAAAATATAGAAATATGTATGTGTGTTCTCCCGCCGCCCCCCTTGGAGACATATTCTATTCCCGCCATGTGTCCTGGGTAGACGCTGTGGGGAGCAGTCACCTTTCACCTTTGACCTTTCACCTGTCCCGTGCTATGCCCACACACTGCTACATCGACTCCATTAAAAAAAAAAACAACTTCTGCACTTCCTGCTGGGGAAATTGAGCTCTTATTTAAAAAAAGGGAAAAAAGTGTTTGAGGATAGTGTCCTTCAACTTGACATTTCACAGATTGCAATATTTCCCTTATCTCCCCGTAAAGGATGGCAGGTGACTGTCATTCTCCTTTCATGCTGCTCCGCCTTCTTTGCATGGCTTCCACTGGCTGCGCCCATTGAAGTGCATGATTTCAGAGTCGCATTTGGATCTTGAGGTGGTGGGGGGTGGTGAGCAGTAAAGGACAAGTGATACTTGCTGCTCGAGACCCCCCCCAACAATGTTCCCCTCACATAAAATGAATAATGGCCGTGAGGGGAGGTGGGGAGTATACAGCAGCCACCTTCCTCCCAGGTGGGTGGGGGAAAATGCAGACCCCCCCCCCTCTGTTCCTGCACCATGCTTGTGCAGTGGGGGGCGCTCTTCCACGCGAAGGATCCTTCAGAACTATCCTCCTGATAAGCCAGGCAGGCTCACCTCACATTTTCCCCACAGCATCCTGGCTACTTCCAACTTGGCACACTCCTCCATAATCCCTCTCTCTCTCTGCCTCTTTCTCTGTCATCTTCCTTAGACCGCATCCCTCTCTCATCTTCCTCTGACTCCATCTCCCTCTCTTCCTCAGACTGCATCCCTCTCTCATCTTCCTCTGACTCCATCTCTCTCCTCTCTCTCAGACCCCATTTCTCTCCCCTCTTCCTCCCCTACCTCCTCTCCTCTCCCTTCCCCATTCTCTACATCTCATGCTCATTCTTTCTCTGACCCCATCATCTTCTCTTCCCTCCATCTCATCCCACCTTTTTCGCCGAACAGTGAGTCACTGAATTCCAGCCGCCGTCTTCAGTCTCTTCCCGCACTTTTCGGCTTGTCAGCTCCTGTTAACAGATGCCTGGACGCCTCCGCCTATGGATTTATCCATGGGGCGTGGGGAGGGTGGGGTGGGGTACATGCAATTCTGTGTAGTCACAGCGAGGAGGGGGGCATCACAGACGAGCTAGCACCGAGTGACCCGGTCATCCTGCCAAACAGCAGCTGAGGCAGTCTCCAGCCACTGTACATGTGCAGTATGGGTTCGAGCTGCAGACTTGGCTGGGTTGTGTTTGCTGCAGGGTCGGATGCAAACTCCCACGTGAAAGAGGTACTGTATCTTGTGAGCCTGACATGCCATAAACACTCTGGAGATAAGATTGTGCCGTGAAAAAACCTCCAGGTCGATGGGCGACAGAAAGGACAAGCCCTCAAGATTCCCAGGTAATTATTAGCCCCAGATATAATTGGGAATTAAATAATCAACATGAGAACTAAGAGTGCTGGTTAAAAGTGCACTGATTAAAATGTTCGAATGAGGTGTGGGGTTGTCTGCTGCGTTCTGTGAGGACGGTGACAGGGAGGACATGGCGACCTCTCTTTGTGCTAATTAGTGTGGCCGCTGTTGACGCCACAACCAGGAGAAAATCATTAGTGGTGGTGGGGGGGGCGACGAGCAATCCTCCTGTCTCCTGTTTCTGCTTCTCATTCCCCAACTCCTGGATCAGTGGGAATGGATCCCTCTTTTTCCGACAGGAGATTCCCTCACTTGTCATGACGACACCCTTCATTGCAGACGCAAGGAGCCCCAAATGACCCGATCGCTACACTTCTGATTTCCATATTGTGACATTTTCCCACAGGGAAACCCTTGCTTCCTGAGGAAAGGTGGGAGTTCCTTGCTTTTATAAACCACACTGGCACCAACATGGTGATAGGCCAGGGTGCAGATCAGCAGAACACAGACTGGATCACGAAAATTGGAACTGAGCAAACACAACGCTCAAAAGGGTGAATGAAACTGTATGGCATGGACGCAGGCATCTGGAGCTGGGTCCAGGTCACTGGAGGCCAGTATAAATCTAAACACATCATTTTATACATAATGCAGGGTCAGAGAGACACAGGAACTTAATATCGCAAACCCCAATGGCACCCTCCGAAAAACAGATGTAGGCTGTTCTGTTTACTCTAAGGGGTCTGAAGGGCAGCCGGGGTTTCATCAGCCGTTTCAGGAATTTCAGATGTACAGTAACCTCAAAAAGGCGGCCAGAGTGGTGATCGAGTACCTGGGCTTTTAAACCAGCACTGCGGGTCCAAGGATTCAACAGGCAACCTGCACTTTAATTTAGAATTAGCAGGCCGCTAATTTAGCACAGCGCAGAAGCGTGTCAAGCCAGGAAGCGGGGGGCCCTTGTTACACCGTACCGTCTCTCTGCATGCACGTACCTCTTGCTGCCAGATAGAGACCCTGTAGGGATCCAGCGTGAGGCACTCGTGCGCTAATTGGCTGTAATTGCAAGTAACTGAATGTGCAGGCAGTGAGAGGATATGGCACTGGCCATCCAGGAGGGGGCGCTTGGTTGTTGGGGAGGGGGGGACACTCTGCAGTCTGTGATTAAAATCTCCCCAGATGTGGCTATGGAGATGTTATCCCTGGATCTCTGTGAAGACTACGCCAGTTCGGTATCATACCACTACTTTCCCAAGGTCGCTTAATGCAGCGCAGCCTGGAGCCTGTGGGTGGAACACCCCCCTCCAGCCCTGTGTACCGGCTGCCTCCTCGTCAACGTGAGCAGGGTGGTAAGGCTCCAATAAGGCTGGGATGTTGGGCTGTGCTTGCGTGTTGCTCACCACCACATCAGCTGCATGCTCCCCACTTGACAGGCATCTCCTGATAATGCCTCAGAAGGGTCCTTCCTACAAACAGCCACTTCTTTTGTTTTCATGACCTCTCCTCTCTCCCTTTATTGTTTTTTAGCAGGTTAACATTCTTCTCCTGAAATGCCAGCATATTATATTTCTTTCTGTCTCTCTTTCCTGCTTAATCCCTCTGAGGAGGTCATGTGGCGGCAAGTTGAACTCAAGACATTTTAAAGGCCATTTTTAAGAAAGCCCGCCACCCCAACCCCTGGTTATTGTACTGTGCTCCCCAGAGACGTCCCTCCCATGTCAGTGCTCAGATTCCTCCAAAATGATTCCCTCTCAGCTCCTTGATGGAGTGGCAGGTCATCATCATTGAGCTGTATTCCAGAAGAGAGAGGTGCTGGGATTGTGCATTAAAAGCATGGGAATGGTGTCCAAGACCCCAGTGACTGGAGGAAGGTTGTGTTCAAACTACCTGATTCTTTGCCACTCAAACCTACTAAGCTTTCTTTAATGTGGGTCTCATCAAGCTGAGAGCAACCCCCCCCCCCCCAAATGGTTGCTTTGGTATGGTCTGGCCCATGCAGAGAGTATCCCCCCAAAGGGTTGCTTTGGTACAGCTTGGCCTGTTCAGAGAGTATCCCGAAAAAAGGGTTGTGTTGGTATGGTCTGGCCCATGCAGTCAGAGCCTCCATATGAAGCTGGCCAGCATCATGAAGCCTCCGTCCCACCTCGCCAGCTGTGTGCGGCTGGATCAGTTGGATCCCAGGAGCAGAAGCATCCCCAAAAGTTCACAGACCTGCCATGTTCGAACCCACGACCTCGAGGTCACACTTTAAACTATCCAAGATGGACCCAGAAACCCAACTGTCAAAGCAGGGGTGCAAGCAGAAGTGCTTCTACCTGCTCTTTAATGCACAGGATAAAACAGAACTGAGGAAAGTTCACTTGGGTCAACATAAAATGATTGGGATCAAAAGAGGCCTACCCAGGACAAAACTCAGGCTCCAGACAGCGCGGGGTTAAACGTCATGCCGCCAGTAAATGGCCGTCCTGGGACTATTAAGGCCGTATTGTATTCAGCCAGGTTAGATCAATGTCTAGCTAAGGGAATGAACAGGAATGAGATGGAAGGCTCCGGGGCGAACGTTTTGCACACCAGCTCCTCAGCTCTCCTCTGATAGGTGACATCACAGATTACCTCCTCTCAGTCTCTTGAAGATCATCCAATCAGAGGCAGAGTAAACTCTGGCCAGCGGTGAACGCTCCATCTCTGCATGCCGTGAACAGAGACTTTAATCAGACCGTTTCCTAGGTCTTGCCCCTGACCGTGGGGTGACTGTGGGTGGTAGTTTGGGGGATGAAGAGCGATTATACATGAACAGGACAATTCCAAAGGCTGAGCTTACCCTCTCTATCCACCATAAGAAAGAAGAAAACACATGAAACCTACAGGACCCAGTGAAGGTGTGGGTGTATTTTAGATGTGCACTTTATTCCACGATTGGTGTGTATTTATAGTGGAAGAACTAAACATCACTTGGGGACTCTTTTAAGATCAGGGTGAGTCTGAGTGAAGATCCGACGGCCCCCCTCACCAAATGACTCCAGGAGTATATGCAGGTGTAGAACCATCCGGAATGCCCACGGACTGAGAATGATATAAAAAATCAAAACACCGCGGACAAGCAAAGATGGAGGAAGGATCACTTTCTTGTTGTTTAAAGTATGTGGCACCTCAGGCTTCTGTGGCTGCTCAAAGTCCCACAATGCATCTTCCTGGATACGTGGTCTTAAGAAGTACCATCTCCGTCAAGTGCAAAGCTGGGACGACACAGATCTGAGAAGAGTCTGATTCCGCAGAGGAAGAGATAGCGCTTTGTACTGGCCTAGCCCCCCACCCCCCCATTAACAATAAATCAGGGAGCTGATCTCTTCGCTGTTTACCACTCCAGCTCGTTAAGCAATGCTGCAGAACATGTTAACTTAATTTGAGCTGAGATTTATGGAGCTTCGTCTGGCCGAGCAGAGTACCCGTCCCAGAGCTCAACTCTGACATTCTGGATCTGGGTCGCCAAACTGCAACTAAGGGAGACTGATAAATCACCCCCTCTCATCTAACCTACTTACGCTCCTCCAGATAGACGCTAATGAAGAAATATCCCAGCAGTTGGCCGAACGTGGCGTTGGGGCTGGTGATCGCTACGCGGGAGCGTGGCGGCAGTTTGTTTCCCAGAGACACTGGCAACACTACCCAGGGGAGATGTTTCGGTAATTAGTACCTCTTTACGAACCGAGCGGCACAACATTTAAAGCAAATTACTACACAATCTGCCCAATCGTATGGGATCTCTGTGCATCCAATCAGAGCAGTGCCCAGGATCATGTGACATGCAGAAATGCAATCGGTGACTCAAGGAAACTGGAGGGTAACCCAAGCTGATGGGGTAACCCACTCAGTGTGGAGGTCTGCAGGTTGGAGTAACCCACTCAGTGCGGTGGTCTGTATTTTGGAGTAACCCACTTGGTGCGGTGGTCTGCAATTTGGAGTAACCCATTCAATATGGACATCTGTAGTTTAGTGGTATTCCAGCATGATTCTGAACCAGTGCTTCCTGGAAGAAGCTGTTCAATGTTTCTTCACACACAAATATGTGATTCCCCCTTCCACAGGCCTGTTTCTCTGGCAGATGTAATTATCAGTCCTGGATTAACATCTGCTCAAGTGCCGCAGAGGCCAAATGTATCGCAGTGCCTAGCGCTGTCCCCTGGGTTCATCTCGTGCTGCCGCCCCCATGTATACATCACGTGCAGCGGTACCCATGGTTACGCCTGTGCAGTGTGGTCCCCGTGGTCACGCCTTATACACGTGCGAGCCGGAGTCTATTTCTGTTGGGCTCCCATTCGCCCTGACGCCACCTGCATGCTCAACATCTGCGTGTTCAGGGGAGCATCCCAGTGCAAGCGTGTTCAGGCCACATTTCACATGTCAGTCTAGCTGTGTGGGTGTCAGCCCCCCCAAGTCTGGAGTGACGCAGTGCAGTTCACCGCTTGCTGTTGAAAGTCACTGTTGAGTCTTTGGAGACCTAATGGTCAAGAGACTCCCTGAAGGTTGGGTAACATGATGCATCCTAAGTGGGCAGGCCATCTCAGTCATGATGAGGTCAGATTGTCACCACTGGATGCATTTGGTGACCTCCTCGCCTGTTGTTTTTCCCTCCTGCTCCTGCCATCAAAGTCCTGCTCTGACTTCCCTCTTAAACACACCCTTAGCCAGCATTCTGTTTTTCTGCTGTTTAACTGGCTTCTCTTTAGCTCTGCCTGCCATACCCCCTGTCAGTAAAGTTCTCTAATGTTACCCAACACCCTTCTGAGTCAAATCTGCGGAGCTGCCGGGCATAGCTGGCAGGGTCACCTGCTTGCTCCACAGGTGGTCTGCGTCTGAAGCTGACTGCCACCCCGATCTGCTTGGGTCACCGCTTGTCTGCAGGCTTCGTCCTTCTGGAAGTTTCTACTGCTCTCTGCCTGTGTGCGTGCTTCCCTTTCCAGCCTACCTTTGCATATGTCCTCTGGAGAGAGTCTCCACCCCCACCTGCAAGGTGTCCATGGAAATCTCTGCTGAGCATGCAGGGTCACTGGCCAGAGACTGAAGCCAAAACTATTGATGTTCTACATAGTTTTAGATTGCTTGCGTGTAACTTTGTGGTGGGGGGTTGGATCTGTTGTTTTGGAATCCAGGAGTCTGCAAGGTTGTTGATTTCAAATCCCATGGAGGAAATCATTAGTCTATTGGGTTTATTCTCCAGGGAAGCTTGATGAACAGCTGGCCCTGAGCTCACACCCCAAGCTTCACTCTCACCTCTGTGTGCATGTGTGTGTCACAAAAAGGAGAACATGATGGGACCTGCAATGTCCACATAATATCGATGAAACTATTCCCACACAAATGAATAGGAGGATCTTCTCTTGAAAATTGTTAAAATGACGTAAATGGAAGCAGCAATGACTGAACATGACTGTGGTGTTTCAGTGAAGAAACCTCAGGCATGTTGCGCCGTTATGTAGAACTCCCATCTGCGGCTCACCTCGGTGCGTGGGCTGTGGTCACAGCTTTCTCGCTGTGACTTGCAGGGCGTGATGTTAATCTCTGCAGTCTGGTACCACAGAGTCATGCTGTGCTCTGGAGCCCCTGGGAGGTGGCATGGGCTGGGTTTGGTGATGTCATCTGTTAAATCTGCGATTCGCCCTCTGACCTTTTGTCTACAGGTAACCTGATTACTAAACCATGGCTGGCCAGGGCTGGCTGTGATTGGCTCAGCTGGAGGGACAGTCACTTTTTGCTGTTTCCATCTCAAGGCTCTTGCTTTTCTCACTTTGGTTTTTGGCTTGCTGTGTTAAAGGGCCCCATGACCTTTTTTATGTGTTTGTGGTGTCTCCGGTAATAAACGTTTGATTGGTCTGATAAAAACTCTGCTATCCAGCACTTCTGGCCTGCCCTCTGCCCGTCTGCCTGGTCTCACAAGCTGCCTCTGTCGGATTATATCTGTCTGTCATATTACAAAAAACTATCACATCTGTACATCACAAAGATGTCATTTTCCCAGAGTGTTGCGGGAATACTATCTTTGAAGGGGTCAAAGAACATTTTTAATTTTCCTAACAATGCAGTAAGGTTTTTAAATATTTTTTATTTATTCTGTGTTGAAAGCTACCAATCTTCCTCTTAAAATTGCACAAGCAATCTGAGATGTGATTGCCTGGCTTTAGTACTGTATACACACGCATGTAGCTGTGTGTATTTGATTAGGGATGTCTGTACCTACTTACCATATTACACAGAATCTTTTTCCCCCAATTAGCTAAAATGCTGACACATTCCCGGTCCGTTTCCACACTCTATCCTAATGATCTGATCCGCTGCTCCTCCTGAGTCGGCCTATTTGACCTATTCTCTGTGCTCCTTGACTCTGCTCCCCACCCCCCAAATGACGAAGAGAGGAGAGAAAATTAGCAGCAATGTTTGAGTGTTTGTGCTCTCGTGTAAGGGCTGTGTCTGCAGAAGTGGTAACGCGTTGGAGTCCCTGCTTGCGGTTCTGTGCAGGTGTAAATCTAACGCCGCTTCCCATCTGCTCGTCTTCCGTGTTCCCGTCCTTGACACGTTTCGCGTGGCTCCCCCTGTTGATGCGTGCCGCTTTTCCACACTGGGCTGCAGACGTGCACTTCACCTGTCAAGCTCTGATAAAACCTGCCTTTATTTTTCCACATGGCCTAGGGGGGTGAAGAGTGTAAATTGAGCCCAGAGGCTGGGGTTCACCTAATTCCTGTCCCAGGGGAGGAATGGATCATGTTAATCTGAGACAGCTTGATGGTTAAAACTCGTTGCTGGGAGATGTTAGCTCTCTGAGTGACATCACCGCATTGGTCTGCAACGATTGCCCAGATCTCACTTGACTTAATTATGTAAATGATGTAAATTATGTAAACGAGGGCGCCTCTTTGCGATGACATCACACACTGTCACATGTCTGCGGTGTCGTTAACACGGGCATGACCTTCCTAATCTCAAGTGCCTGCATATATTGCTGCATTTTTTTCAATCATTTTGATGATAATTATAGAATGGGTCTATGTCTCGGGGCTGGAATATGTAGCGTGGGAGGAATTCCTGACCCTGTGCTAGGGTTATCAACACATCGGTGGTGGCGAGATAGATGGATGGATGGATCTGTCCTGGAGCAGGTGGCTGTGGGCAGAGCCCCCCCAGCAGCCACTTGGGCGGCTGCTCCTGCCAGCATGCAGGCCACTGGGCCAGGTTCTGGTGCCGGCAGTGCGAGGCGGGTGTGAAACTCAAAGTCCGCTTTATGGGCGTCGTTCTGAATCAATGCTGCAGGGATCTCAGCTGACATAGCAGGTCATTAAAATATATCTGTGTCTGTTTGTGACTGTGTGTGTTTCCCTACAATGTAATAAAAACCTGTAATTTTTGACCTTGTGGGGACATTTTTTAGGTCCTCACAAGGGAAAACTCAATTTTGTAAAATTCTGTGACTGCAATCAAAAAAAATAAAAATGCCAAACGTCCTGTATTTTGTTTGGTCACTTATAGTTAAGGTTGTCATACTAAGGATTAGGATTTTCGCTATAGAAATGAATAGACAGTCCCCACAAAAGATATAACTGCAAACCGGTGTGTGTGTCTGTGTAAGTGTGTGTTTGTGTAAGTGTGTGTCTGTGTAAGTGTGTGTTTGTGTAAGTATAAGTGTGCGTCAGTGAGACTGTGCAGCAGGCCATCCAAACCAGATCTGTGGACAGGCCATTCATGCAAAATCACGCCAATCCATCAATGGGGGAAATGTAATCCGCCCCCGTATTCTGGCACGGTGCTGATTATCTATACCCATTTGTTGAAGGGGTAACGGAAGCACAGTGCCACGTCCTCCTGCCCCACTAATTGTCTGGAGACCTTCTGTTACGGGCTAATGAACTGCGGAAAATGAGGAAGATGGAGCCAACGATGTGTGATTATACCTGGAGTCACTCCCCGGGTCCGATCCGGCCGGCCCGGTCTCCAAGGCCCAGCTCCCACCATCTCAGAAAGCTGTAATTAGCTACTCCGCTTCTTCTGCTTTTTTTTTCCTTCCCGTTCTCCCGACGGACGCCCGCGATTCGAGACCGGCCCGCAAACCGAAATGGCTCATTAGCGATTTCACATTTTACAGCAAATGCCACGTCGTGAGCAACACACTGGGATTTGCCCCCTGGGATCCGGGCCACGGGTTCTGTCCCGCCGCGGGGGGGGCGGCCCCCCGGGGGGGGGGGGGGGGGGGGGGCGGGGGGGGGGGGGGGGGGGGGGGGGGGGGGGGGGGGGGGGGGGGGGGGGGGG
>JABFEA020000002.1:28836416-28851569 GCA_019775915.2 Cyphomyrus plagiostoma
GTGCCCCCACAGATCCAGGCAGTCCCTCGGCTCTGGCCCCTGTGCCCCCCGAGATCCAGGCTGTCCCGAGGCCCTGTACCCTGTGCCCCCAGAGATCCAGGCTGTCCTGAGGCTCTGTGCCCTGTGCCCCCAGAGGTCCAGGCTGTCCTGAGGCTTTGTGCCCTGTGCCCCCAGAGATCCAGGCTGTCCCGTGGCTCTGTGCCCTGTGCCCCCAGAGGTCCAGGCTGTCCCGTGGCTCTGTGCCCTGTGCCCCCAGAGGTCCAGGCTGTCCCAAGGCTCTGTACCCTGTGTCTCCAGAGGTCCAGGCTGTCCCGAGGCTCTGTGCCCTGTGCCCCCAGAGATCCAGGCTGTCCCGTGGCTCTGTGCCCTGTGCCCCCTAAGATACAGGCTGCCCCAAGGCTCTGTGCCCTGTGCCCCCAGAGATCCAGCCTCCAGCCCCCCGCGAGCAGGATGAGCAGATAAGCCGAAGACGGATGGATGTTGCGCGCTAATTGCCTCACGTTCGTCGCAGAAGCACTTGACCTTTAGCGTTAAATCGACTCAGGAAATCTATCGACCCTTCTGAGCAGGTGACAAACGACGGGGGCATGGGAGAGAAAAGGGGGCAGGAGGGAGGCCTGGGGGGGCACTCTGGTCCATGGGGAGAGGTTTTAGACACATGCCGTTTCACTTCACATTTAGAAAGGGCTCACTTGTGCACGCGCAGATTCAGACCGTGCAGTAACCCCGCACAAAGGACCTGTGTTTATTTTACTGCTCGGCTGACGCCCCTGTGGACAGTGGGAGTTCTGCACTACTTCTGAGAAGTCATGCTTTTTATTTTTACTTGCTGTAACTGATCATGCACGCAGATGTTTCACATGTGTGCCCAAAGGGTAAAAACAATTTAGCAATATGCAATACCTCCCAATGGTGCTGATTTGACACAGCGCAAGCTGGAAGTAGCCAATAGGGACTGACTATAATTTCAAAACTACCCGTGTAGCCTATTGTGTGCAGACCTTCCTATGACTCTTTATGAGTAGCTGCATTTTTAGCCTGGTTTCAAGTCAGTTGTGCCAGATGAGAGTCAGTACCCATCCTGGCAAGTCTACTGCACTCGTGCTTCTGCTTTTATCGAAAGCAACTTAAAATATTTGCCCGTTTTTGCAACTGGATATTTAGGTAATTAATTAGTGACATTTAGATTGCGGGTCCTTGAGCACATTCTTGAACACCATGCCACCTACAGGCCCATAATAGGCCCCCTTGCCTCCCCTGAAACTGTTAGAATCTCAGCACAATCCAAAAAATGAAAGAGGCGAAAATATCCATGCCTGACATTTTCAGGTTTTGGCATCGTCCGCCGGGGGTGTAATTTGACATGGCTCATCTCTGGCCGCTCCATGAGCATAGCCGGCTGGGCATCAGCATCGCCGCACTCGCCATATACCAGAAACAGCCCTGGCAACCACAGTGCCAAAGAAAGCCTGGCGATTAGCCTTATCAACATCCGCCCCTCACAAATCCACAGTGCCCCTGATGTCAGTGTGAGGGTGGTGCAGAGGGGGCACACTTAGGCAGGCCGGCGATGGCTGATGACAGTGGCCTGCCCTCCCTACCTGGCATACACACACACACACACACACACACACACACACACACACACACACACACACACACACACACACACACACACACACAAACACACATCTTCCTTTGGCTCATGTGCTGCTTGCTCCAAGGCTCTGACGCTTGTCACCATTCATTTCCGTTCTTGAGCACGGAAGACTGTCAGGAAGACAAGATGGGAAAACAACTTCTTCGTAAAAAGTTCAGCCGCAGACACTGTTCATTTTTTTCTCTTTTTTTTTTTTTTTTTAAAGTAATACTGTAGTAATAGATTTGTCATGACTTTGCTGAGAATGCTCCGAAGTTGGCGTAAGGGTTTTGGGATGCAGCCCGGAGAGGCGGGCGCTTTGTGTGCCATCCTCGGAGCAGCGCAGCTCCAAAGTGGCGGTGGCGAGCTGCACTGGAGTAGCGCGCAGACATGCGGCCCGATAAGACGTGCATGTTTCTGAGCATTTGAGTTTCACCTGAGAAACGTGCATGGGACGGGGTGGGGGGCTTCGGTGGAGGAGACTGACTCTCCGGAGCCCTGCTGCTCTCCATTCTCTCACACATCCTCCACAGCATCTTGCCCCTAAACCTGCCAGAGCCCGTTAAGGAAGATATCGCTCTCTTTGCATGAAATAATTTCGGAGAACAGCAGAAAGCCGAGGAACATGGACACTGGGGCTCTGCTGTTGTGCCCTTGGGCAGAGATTGGGGTTGACTTTGGATAAACGCTAAAATAAATGGTTCCACAGTGATGTAAACAGTCTGGTTTATGCCGGTAGGTGAGGCTGGCTGAATGGTTTAACTCACAATGTTAAACTGGCAGGTTGAAGGAATGACTATATACCACTAAACATCCACCGGCACAGAAGTTTTCATTTTATAGAAAAGCAGAATCAGAGGCGCTCACTCATTCCCTGCTTTCTGGTCCCACCCGGCTCCATGCATGTCAGGTTTGCACCTTCTCTCTGCCTCAACAACTTCCTCTCGCAGATAATTGGAGACTCTAAATTGCTAATGGTGAAGGACTGGCATCCCATGCGGGGTCTATCCCAGTCTTCTTCCTGCTAACTGAGATAGGCTTCTGCCATAGCAGAACGCCTCAGTGGGGTTTTGCAATCCAGTCGCGGGTTGACTGTCGGTATGCAGTTTCCATCAAACCCTGGTTAACCCTCTGCAGTGTAAGACCTTCTCAGACACTTTGGAGATGCCTTGACACGCTTAGACTTTTTTGTATATATCAGCAGCAGAAAATATAATGATTCAGTGTGACCTATATTTTTGTTTTCAGCACAAACATAGCTATAATAATTTGGCGGTATTATTATGCCAAGGTCTTATTCTACATTTATATTTTTAAAAGATCCATTTTCCAAAAACTGATTTTCAAAACGTGTTAGAATAATGTAAAAAATTACAAACTAGTCAATATCCAGCACACTTTGGAACACAGACTATTGTAGGCACAAGTCTTAGCTATTTAAATGTATTAAAGTCATTCACAATTTCCATTCGATTTAATAAACAGAGAGCTATTGCTTAAGTATGTCACTGTTTCTGTTCCATTATCTCTACCTGGGCAAACAGCTGTGGCGATGAATATGAATGAGATTCACCTGGGAAACTCCCCGTGCCGGAATCAGCCTGTCAGTGGGCCCATCTAGTGCAGAAACTCAGTGGTAAATGAGACAAAAACATATATTATTTGTAGTTTTTCTGTTTGCTGAAAGCAATAGGAATGATATGTATGGCAGAATGGGGAAATTTTGCATGATTAAGAACAATGAGCTTGTTTTGTGCTAGTCTTTTAAACAACTTCTTCTTAAAATAGTCCTCATCACTGTCACAATCTTCATCGGAGGATGAATTAATTTTATCACCGCTGTCGGGAAATGATTGAACTTCTTGGTCCAATTAGTGCTTAATTATCAGGGCAATTTCTTCTGATGTATTTCCACACTATGCGATATGTTTTATGGTTTAATTTTTTGACGTGCAGCAGTAATGCTGGAATTGTCTGAGCTATATAACGTGCATGTTATATGTCACATGCTGTGACCCTCCTGGAATGTAAGACGGGGACCGTCCTGTTACCTCCAGGCACTATGGGAGCGGGGGGTGGTCTTGACCTGCCTTAACTTGGCCAGCCTGCCAGTGCTTAGAACTGTGACTCAGCAGTCTTTGGACTCCTGGTGGAAATGGCAGTGCAATGCAGCAGCAAACACTGAGGGGAACAGAATTTCACATCCCTCTGGCCATTGAAAAGCCCACAAAGAGGGGAAGAGAAGGAGATCTCGGCCAACAGCAGTGTCACTCCGGATGGGCGTGTCCATCAAAAGGGGCAGGGTCATCACTCACTCAGCCAGGCGTGTCCCCAAGTTTTGCTATACAGAGCGTCTCTCCTTCACTGAGACGGATCTCCCTGATAAGTTCGAACAGCCACACGTGCAGGACTGCATGTGCTGGACCCATCTCGTTGGGAGCTGAAACGCATGCTTATGGTACGCTTCGTCATTGGGTCTTTTCTAGCTCCTCACAAGCACACTATTTATTCCGACGCCTAATTGGGGCAGGAGTGTGTACGGTGCCGTGGAAAGCCACGCTATGTGGGTGGATATCTCATTTTCTTGAAGTGTAGCGGTGGATGGAAGGTTTTTCAGTCCGTGTCTTGTTAACTCTCTTTTTTTTTGTGCTTAACACAACGCTTGTCCTTTTTGCTTTTTAAAAATAATAATAATAAAAAAAAAACACGCAGCCTCTTCCTGCAGCCACGTGAAAGTGTTTAGTCGGTGAAAACTCATTTAATGAAGGAGTCTGCTGTAGAGGCGCGTAGGCTCCGGGCCCGGTGAACAGAAGCTGCACCGTTGTCAGACAACAGGAATTATGGGTAAGATCCCAACCTCCAATTATCCCCAGACATGGTTGTGAGGCGTTTTGTTCAGGCAGGGTCTGGAGTTCCGTGATGGAGAGGTGTAATCCCCTCTAAATGAGAGACGCAGTTTGATACCTTGTACGGGAACACTGTTTTGACGCTGATGTTTCCAATTACTGCTTAATTTTAAACCTGCAGCTTTATTTATCGATATTTTTCTGGTGAGAGGCATAAAACATGGCTTATGGAGACCGACAATTAAACTTTAATATAAAAAAACACCACAGAGATCAGATCTGGGAGAGTTTCACTGGAATGGAGTGTTACTGGGCAGCACAAAACATAGCTCTGAATCCCCCAATGGCATGTAAAGACACAACCTAGATGACCAAATATAGAAAAGGGGCGTGGCTGAATGGAGGGGCATGGCAAGTCAGGTGACCGGCTTCTTGTGTTGATTTCCCACACCTGTCCCTCGGTCATTTGCATATTTACTGTTGTGTTTTATTTCGTCTGGTAACCCCAGTGAGAGCATAGACACCTGTAGCCAAATTGCTTGTGCTTTTCATTTGTTTTCTGGTCCCCTATAATGGCTTCTTTATTTCAAGTTCATTTTAAATACAGTGTTGAATACAGAGTTAATCTATCTACCTGATTTCCATAGCAGAAAGCCAGTAATGGATCACAGGGAGTTCACAGTCATTTATAAAAATGTTTAAACAAAGTGAAGTCCTTCCTGCTCTTTGCTCTTCAGGGTCACTATTTTTCTGTCTAATGTGGTTCTGGGTCAGCAAATTTCATCCCAACAATAAGACCCCCAACAAGTTTTAGCCAGTAAAGCATTTACAGCTGTAGGGTGTCTCTCCTATAAAATGCCCATTAAGTACATGGTTAAATGCTGCCTCGGTGCCTCATTGTGTCGCTGTGCTCCCACACTGACCCCTCGTTTGATGGCAAACAGCCGTTTGATGGAAGCCCCATGACACATGCTATTCCCTGCTAATCAGTCTGGCCTGTAAGCTTGATGACGCCTCTGGTTCCCATCTTAGGACTTAGATCTCTGGACTCTGTGGTCTGTGAACAATTCCCCTTCCCCCTGTTCACAGGAGTGGGCGGAGCCAGGACAGGCAGGGCCCCTGATCTGTTTGGCCAAACCGTGGGTGGCTCACAGGGGGATCCTAAAGGCTTTTTCCTATCATTCACTGCTGTTTGCATTGGACAATGCACACTTGTATTGTATGGTATATCGGCCTAGACACTTCCAAGGAAGACAGGCAAACTTCCCAATTAACATTCGCTGACTTTCTTCTGTCATGGCATCAAAAAAATTCTTCTTATTTTTATACTTCCTCCCGTTCCTGAGGACCGATTTGAGGTTCACCTGCTGAAGTCTGCCACCCTGCTCATCCACACATCCAGGTCATTAAGAAGGGTGTTACTAGCTGCCTTCCTATTTAAGCCTTTAATAACAAGTGATGGGAGAAGCTGTGTTTTGAAACCCCCCCAGTGGGTGGGATTAGTGTGCTCTGCCAATCAACGGCAACCTTAACCCACTGGGAACCAATGGAGTGATCAATGGGGTTAAACCGCTAGGTGATTGGCAGCTCAAACTAATCTCCAGTATTGTGGGTCTTAAAGCCTCATTCCTCTGGTCAGCATTAGGAGCAGCATGGCAACCCCGGCCCTTTTTCTGTACAGGAAAAGGCAAGGCAACAAATGACACAACCAGCATGACTGGAAAAGAAAGGGGTGTCTCTCAATAATAAGAAGGCCGAGATCATATTTGAGATCTTGGCAAGACCAGTCTTGCTAACTTGCCTCCCAAGAACAAACTTGGGGCATAATGAATCATCCAATGTATTCTTGATATTTTGGGCTGAGCAGGATCAACATCCGTGGATTTTTACCATCCTCTGTACTCCTGTTCTTAGTATTGGAAGTGGTCTTTGTCAATGGAAGATGGCGTAAAACGTTTACACGAGAACCCAAGTATGGTCAAGTATGCATATTGAGAAACAGCCTCAGTTTCACCTTAGCAATGAGTCATACAGGAAGTACAATCCCCGTAACTGCCAGTGACCCGGAAATAAGTAATGAAAGGGTGACAGGTGTGCAGTGCAGCCAGCCAAGGCGTGAGGCTAGAGGTGGGATCGGAGAGGAAGGCCTCCCGTGTGTGATTAATAAACACTGCATTTTAACACGCCTCTTTCCAACATGGCACACATGACTGCATGGGGAAAGTGTACATAGCTACAGTGTGGAGAGACGAGGAAGAATAGAGGAATGCAGCACGTCGCATGAGGATAAGCGCAGCAGTCCTGCTGGGGTCCTGCAGTTCCAATATAGTGCCTGTTCTGCCAGATAAATACGGCGACCTCTCATGGGTCTGCATTTACTGTGTGTCATTGACTTTAGAGCGAGTCAACTTCATTGTCACAGAAAGGGTGTTAATGGATAAATAAATCATCACAGCAGCCTGCAGCACTGCTGGCTTCAGAGACAGCCTCTAGGGAAATGATACGGTATACACGTTCACAGGCAGTGGGAACTATCACTGCACTTTTACAAGTGAGATCAAGTGTCAGAAGGCCTTCGATTTGTTGCAGAACCTGGGTCTCATAGTGGGGGATTAGCCTGTGGATGACTCAGGTGTGGTATTTAAGACCTCGGTATGTTTCCTGATTATACCCATGCACGCGGATTTCAAGCACGGAGATGGGATCTTGGGCCAGGCCGAGGCTCACGTCCCGTAGGGTGAATGTTCCATGCCGGCCCATAATTAAACCCACAGGAAGTGTCACATTGATTCCCGTGGCAGCAAGTGCTGCCCGTCACCTGGTGCCCTGTCAGTGGCATGCACAGACCTCGGTGTACGTCTGCCATGGGAGTGGCGAGGGGGTGGGGGGTGATGGGTGTTGTGTGCAAGCAGGAGAGGCACTGTTTAACAACATCAGCCCAGTGTGATGGAAAGGGAAAAAATATACTGAATGAGGGGGAAAGAGAGAGGGGGGGGAAGAGAGGGAGAGAAGCCTCTGCGTCAAGCTAAAAGCCAGTGAGCTCTTTCCCTTGCCTTTTTCTTCCTGCGCCTTGAAAAGGGCACAGGGGATAATGAGGTTGCGGTTTCTCTCATTCGCCTGTGAGGGGGCAGTGTGCTTTGCCACTTGTGCTGTTTCTTCCCACACTGCCACAGGATGAACGGGCCGCCGTTGTTCACAGTCACACCTCGCGTTTTCCGCCCCTTCTGCAGGGTTTTTTCCACACTCCTTGTGTTCCTCCTGTTCCGTTACCGGAATACTGACGGCACTCTCAGCCTGAAACCGAAAACTATTTTCAGGGACTGGGAGATGTGTCAGTTGAGCGGCACGTTTGCCAAATTATACAGCTGAGTACGAACCTCCTCCGCGGAGAAATGGTGTAGAATAAGCAGCTGCATGCTCACATGTCCTCCGTGTCGCAACCGTGTTGCGCGCTGCAGCGTCTGACTGAGGCTACGCCCCACTGAACACACTCTAAGCTAACAGAGGTGCGTAGCCTGGGTAAAGAGTGAGGGCCCGCAAGCCGGTGTGACATTCGGAGTGGGGGGTGTAAAGGCTGGGTGATTCAACAGAGGCACATGTGTATAAATATGCAAAACGGCCACATGCCAACACTTGTACCTCCATCCAGACGAGGGCTCCTCTGCTTGACAAGGCCCCTGTTTGGAGAGGCTTCCCGCTCTTCAGAGCACCGCCATGATTGTCCCTCTTCTCTCCCTCCTCTCACTATGCCCCATTGCCAATAGCGTGGCCAGATCTTTCTGGAAGGTCAAGTTCTGCCCAATCAGGGTACAAAACTAACCAAGAATACAACACCCACAAAAACATGGAGCATGTATCTGTCCCATCTACCCCCGGTCAGGACCAAGCCCCCACACAGGCACTTATATAGCTGAACAAACTCAATCCCCCAAGCTTCTGAAATCACATGACTGATGCCCCAGTGCATGCATGCCCTCCCGTACCACTCACACACCACCGCTCGCGTTCCGCTGCTGCATCTCCGTCGGCTATTAATAAAACCGGGATTCAAAAATACCTGGAATATATTTGCGTTGATTGTTCTGCAGATTAGTGGGTGAAGGAAATTAACAGCTAATGCTAAAAAAGAACATTTACTTTTCTTCCTTCTGCTTCTATTTATGGTCTGTGTTTTTTGATCGATAAGTGAGCTAATTATAGCCCAAAAGTCTAAGACATTAGGTTTGAAATTGCTGTTGCATTATTTTGAATATGAAGCAGCCCTGAGCTTTTTGCTTGACTGTATCTTACTGCGTGTAATATAGCTTTTATCTTAAAAGAGTGTGACGACAAACAGAAATATGCCAGTAGAGATAGGTTAGTGAGTTTGGATCTCACTGCATGGGATGGTGCCTTTAGTCTTCTGGGCCCCAGCCCACCCCAGCTACCCCGCCATGTCGGACGTAATCCCAACACTTGGACCAAAGAAAGCCTACATACCAAGGCTCAGTCACATGAGCATGCCAATGGCCTGGCCTAGCCCGACCCTGGATGCTCGCCATGTTGGGTTTCTCCTACAACAGGATACAGTGGTTTCTTGAATGAGGTTAGAGTGGCATAGGATGATGATTGAGGGACTCTACCATCACAGCTCTTACTCCGAGGCATCAAGGTAAAACACTGACATGGTGAGGTATTCACGTCGTTCTCCGTAAAGAATGCCAGCAGTCATGCCAACAGAAGCCGGGCGACCGAAGGCTCAGTGAACACTCGCAGGCCCCGGGTCTGGTGTCTCAGTGTGCCTGCAGGGGGTGCCCTCATGGACGGCCATCTTCTGCCACTGTGGCCAGCAGGGGGCCTGAGATGCGTGACATGGAGGTTTAATGTGGACGTCATCTTGCAAATCCCAGCTTAAGAAGAAAAAATGAGAAATACATGTTAACAAGAATGATATGGCTGCTTTGAAAATATTTATATCGGTTATTTTAGAACATTATGGCTTATAAGTTTAAAGAATTGTAATTCTGTATCGAGCATAGTGCAATATCATAGTTTTTTTGTACAGTTTAATATTGTACTATTCATTCCTTTCTGTAACCAGAGTAGTATAAGCAGTATAGTACTCGTTCTGGCACCCTGTTTAAAGTACTATATTTCTCTTTCCTCAGTGTTGTACAGTGATCTCATTTATTACCAAAATGACAACAACAAATCCAAGTTTGTTACAGTGGGGCATGATGAAGGAGAAGCAATTCATGTAACAACTTTGAGAAGACAGGGTTTTATTAACATTATGCAATACAGAGGAAGAATCAGAAAACAAAGAGACCACAAAGGGGTCAAAACAAAACTGATAACAAACAGAAACTAAGGCAGGGAGGAACACTGAGAACAACAATACCAAAAGCAGGGAGGAACACAGGAGGCTATAATAACTAACTTCAGATAACTATTCTGACTAAACTTAACAATGGCGTGCTAACACGGGGCAACATCTTCAATGAACCACTGAGGAACAGAACAAAAGCAGGCATTTAAATACACTAAAAACAAGACTAGACGAGGGACAGTTCAGAGCCATAACCAATCACAAGGGATTCTGGGCAATAAGGAACAGGTGTGGGCAGTCAAATACAGAAAAGGACCAAACACCAAGAGAAACTAAACAAGGCAAACTGTGCATACTATAAACATGGAATAGAGAGCAAAAACAAGGGACTGTCACTATAATACAGAAACACATGATAAACCAAGAAAACCACAAAATAAAATGTTAAATAATAAAGGGGGAGTTGGGATGGTCACCGACTACTTTGTCATGCGGTGGCCCAGGGAGCAGGGTAACATACTAGGGTGACACCAAACAGGATGGTCAGTGAAACCGCTGGCCAAATGGGAATATGACACATGGGACAGGGCAGATGAGCACTGATCCTGGCAGTCAGTCAAAACAATCATGACACTTACTAAAAAGAAAATGTCCTCTGAGAAGACATGCAGATCTGTTAAACATTGCTTGTCAATGAACTTTTGTCATGAAACCAATAAAATTACAACATTATTACAGAATTATGTAAGCATCCCAAGACCTTTGAGCACGGTATTTTCTTATAATGTTTACTACGGCGCAGAATATCCCTTTTTCAGTGTAGTACTGTACTCTCAGCTGCATTTGTTCCCAGCCACAAGGCCTTTTCCATGCTCAGACCTGCCCAGCTGATCTGAATTCTGTTCCAAATATAATATAGTATCATATATTCTTGTACCCAGTTTAGTATTGTACTGTATTTCTCTCATAAATGCAGTATAATGTTATAATTTGTTTTTTCCCAGCTTAATATACACAGTATTTACTTATAATGTTTACCAGAGCAAAGTATTTCCCTTTCTTCGGTGTAGTACAGTATACTCAGATGTATTTGTTCTCAACTTAGTACAGTACTGTTGTCCTTGTAGCCAGTTTAGTACAGTGCTGTAGTAATCGGGCTCTTCCCATGCTTGGCCCTGCCCAGCTAATCTGCATTCTTCACCTGCCCTGTGCTTACCTGACTGGTCTGCTGAAGGATCTAATGCACTTCGCTTGTTTACGTGGTACTCATGGTCACAGCTAGGGGGGGAGGGGCAAGGTGGGTGTACACTCAAGCTCAGGCCCTGGCTTATGCACTCAGCACTCTTGGCACAAGTGTCTGTTGCTGGCAGAGATCCCCAGGAACCTGGGAGCACGGCTTCTGCGAAAGAGTCCGGGCTTGAAGATCACTCCTGCTCTTGCTCTCTAAGCAGCCAGCGGGAGCGGTGGCGGAAATGCGCGGCGCCAGACGGGCCGGCGAGAGTCGTCTCGGAAACGAGACAATAATCATCACGGCGACTGCTCCCGGAGGTTTGTTAAGTGGTCGGTCTTAATGAGGATGCAGAGTTCTACATCAGACAAAATGCAGCCGATGAAAGACTAAGGCATCTGTAAGCTCAGGACCAGACCAGCACCCGCTCCACAGGGTTAACAGCAAGCCAGGACTCCAATTAAATGTTAATCTCTCCTCTGCCTTTTTTTTTTTGAAGTCACTTCAGATCCCCGGATGAAATATGAATAATAAAGGTTAATTTTCTTTCATGACTTGTGTGTTATAGATGTAATATCTGTGCTACACACCAGGGACAGAGTAACACCTACGTCTCAGAGTCCCATATATTATATGCTCTCAGCACGAATGTCCATGAATTATGTGCCATCATACCGCATTAATGACATTTCCGATCTTAGGAGATGAATACATCATTAAAATCCAGATAAAAGGACGGATAGGAGAGCCATGCATTTGGGGAGGGGTGTGGCTTACTTTGACAATGATAACCACCTAAGACAGTCCCCTGTGCCGTTTCGTTGTTCTGCCACACTGACACTGAGAAGCACCCTGCTCGCTGCCTCATTTATCTTGCCCGCCTTGGTTTAGTGCATCCGGCGATTCCTGCACCTCCTCGAGATCGGCATGCGGATCACGACGGCGCCTCGTGGTGAAACTCGTGAGTGAGAGCACCGCCCATCCGGTGCGAGGCTTCCACTGATGTTCCTGAGCCTAACTGCATCGGTAGGTGTCCGCTCGTGCAAACCCTTAAGCTCCACCAGTCAGTCTCGGTAAAAGAATCCTCTAAGTGAATTAGCCAGTATAAGCACCTTGAGGTAAACACTGCAGAAAGTCTGAAAGGGTGTGAAACCAAGAGTCATCATGTCTGTACAGCGGAAACATCCGGCAGCTAAATGACACCCAAGCCAACCGCAATGACAGGTCCAGCAGCCTTCAGTGTAAACCAGAGGTTCGAGGTGGCGCTGAGAGGCGTGTGCTGCCACCTAAGATAGACTCAAAGATCTCAAGCAGTTCTGAAAGCTCTTTTTTTGTATGGGATGGAGCAGGCAGGGGTCAACCAGGCAGATCTGGGAACATAATCCTTCGTATTTAGAATTTATTTATGCATTTTTTTCCTCACTTCGTCAGGGTTGCCTTTTACAAAGTGGTTTGTTTCCTCCAGTGGAAAAAGCTTTTAAGGGTTTGTTGACATCTGGTCTGCTGTGCACGATGCTATGTGCTCTAATTTTCACTACTGCTCATGGGCGCTCCGTCATTGTTCTGGGTTTGTTTATGCCGCTCTCACATTTGTGAGAAATTACACCATTTCTGAACTGCAAACAAAAAAAAAAAAATGTCGCTTCACTAAATAATATTGTCTCACCTAATTATATATATGGTTTTGGTTGTAATCTTGTACCCTGCTATTTCCAATCTGCTGCCGGCTTTGTCGTTTCAGGATCTGAAATCGGAGTTATTACACAGATACCCAGGGGGAGATGTAATATAAACATGGTAGCTCTCTCCCGGCCTTTCCTGAGTGTGGCATTCTCGCCAAGTACTGTCTGCCGTTGTTGATTTAGCCAGAGACCAGGCCCAACAGAGTCAAGCCGTGCTCCCTGCTGTCAGGACCTCCCTCCTATCCATGTACCATCCCACGCTTACCCCTCAAAAGCTTTTATCCAAAGAGCCTTACACAGGTGAAAGTAATAATGCATTAATATTACATGTTTTACTCAAGAGTTCAAGCAATTTGTCCACTCTGGGATTTCACCACACAAGGTTAAGGTCTTCATATTGGAGCGAGAATCTGCCCATTTTCCGGGGTTGTGAGGATACGGGACTCAGTCTGTTCTGTGGTGTCATGTGAGAAGAATCAGGACTCAATCTCTTCTGCAGTATCATGTAAGAGGAATCGGGGCTCTGTCTGTTCTGTAGTGTCGTGTGGGAGGAATCAGGACTTGGACTGTTCTGTGGTGTCGTGTGATAAGAATCGGGACTCAGTCTCTTGTGCGGTGTTGTGTGAGAGGAATCAGGACTCAGTCTGTTCTGCGTTGTCATATGAGAGGAATCAGGACTCAGTCTGTTCTGCGTTATCGTGTGAGAGGAATAGGGACTGTTCTGCAGTGTTGTGTGAGAGGACACAGAACTGGAACAATCGGCGGTATGAAGATAAATTCTTCTTGTGATTTTGTGTATGCTCTGGCATGTCATATAATATGACTTCATGTCTTTATAGCAGGCCAGGAATAACAGAAGAAGCAAATTCTACATAAATGCCTGGAGGATGAAAATATTGAGACTGCTTGGCATTGGCAAGCACTTTTTTGGTAACACTTTACATAAAGCTGTCATCCATAATGTGGTATTGATGCCTTCATAATACATTGTAATGGTTGGTATAAGAATTTAGGATACTTTGTACTGCATTATGAAGGTATCTATTGTGCATCATAGATGAGATCTTAATAAAGCATTCATAATGCATAATAAACATGGCTAAAATGTGTTATGCCTTTCTAGAAATATCAATAGCCATGTCGATCATGCTCTATAAATACATTATAATGTGTTATGAACGTATGCATAGATTCTTATAGACATGACAATCATAAGAATTGTTACCCATTTTTTGGCACTAGATGCTATGCCAAAAGCATGCTAAAAGACCCTGAAAGCAGGTATGATGGGGATTAAGGCTCAGGTTTCCAAGTGAGGCCTGAAAAACTTTAGCATTTATGCTAGCAGTCAGTGGAGTACACTTCTTATGGAGTCTGACATAGGATCATGGGCTACTGCCAGCTGGTCTGTTGCTCCTTTTGGACCTCAGATCAGGCATAACGTCACAGCCACTCAGCCAGATTTGGTGACTCGGAGGACCAAATGTTGTGAGATCTCCACACTGTAGGCCACCAGCAGAGCTCTGTATAAATTCAGCGACAAAGTCCCCTTAGGGCTTACTGAGATGTTCCCTGATTCAGAGTAAGTCAAGTCATTCACCTACGGGAGGATAAAACTGCACACCGAGCATTTCTCTGTTCATTAAAAAAGAACCGTCTTCCAGGCGAGTATCCATGTTTAATTTCTCTGCCAATCTGAATAAAAGAGATCACAATGTAGCCCATGTTTGACTTTGTGTGGGATTGCTCTGCTGTGGAAATGGTATTATTTCTCTCTATTGAAGTCTTAAAAAGGTATTAAAAAGAACAGCAAGCCATGCATCCTCCTCGCATGGGAGGCAATAGTGCTTCCTCGGTACAACAGCACATCCCCAGTACAGCTCCACATTTCCCAGTACAATTGCAAATCTCCAGCATGGCAGCACATTGCCGGTACAACAGCAAATACCCAGGATAGCAGCACATTCCCAATACAGCAGCATATCAGCAGTACAGCAGTAATACCCAGTGTAGCAGCGCTTCCCTGTTACAGCAGCGCATGCCTAATATAGCACTGTATCCTGAGTACAGCAGTGCATCCCTAATATAGCAGTGTATCCTGAGTACAGCAGCGCATCCCTAATATAGCAGCATATCCTGAGTACAGCAGCGCATGCCTAATATAGCACTGTATCCTGAGTACAGCAGCGCATCCCTAATATAGCAGTGTATCCTGAGTACAGCAGCTCATCCATAATATAGCAGTGTATCCTGAGTACAGTAGCGCATCCCTAATATAGCAGTGTATCCTGAGTACAACAGCTCATCCATAATATAGCAATTTATCCTGAGTACAGCAGCTCATCCATAACATAGCAGTGTATCCTGAGTACAGCAGCGCATCCTTAATATAGCAGTGTATCCTGAGTACAGCAGCTCATCCATAATATAGCAGTGTATCCTGAGTACAG
>JABFEA020000002.1:28862805-28885765 GCA_019775915.2 Cyphomyrus plagiostoma
TGCCTCATCCACTGCTGTCCAGTCACCCGTTTCAGAATCGCTGATACCACAATTAAAGGTGTAATGATGGCTTGATCAAATTGCCATTAATTGTCTTCTGCAACATTAAACTGTTTACATCAGTTTAGCGCGGGCACTGACACTGCCCTTTCTCCAATTAATTAGGAGCTGTCGGGCGATGCGTTATGGAGCCACGCGATACCAACGCAAAGAACCAGTTTTGCTTTAATTAGCCTCAGTGAAAGGGATGATAGGGGTTGCATTTCCGAGGAACACTCACAGGGGGCATCGGTGAAGAAGGTACAGAGTGCCGGTGAGAGTGTATCAGGGAGAGAAAGAGAGAGGGAGTGACATTGGCAGTGTGGGAATGGTGCTGCTTTTTGGTTGAGTGTTCATGGCCTCCTGTGAACTCTTCTCGGATGGGAGATCGAGATGCTCCAGGGACTGGAACCTTCAACATGATACAAAAAAAAAACATATAACTCAGTCCAGTTTTTCATTTACAAACTCCACTGAAATGTAGCGAGTCAGCAGAAAGGCCAGGCTGACTTAAAGTCTCCTCCCTATAGGAGAGTTTTAATGAAAGTGTAGTTGACAGGAGAGCTGAGGGTCTCACTCATCTGATTCGTGAAGCGAGGGTCTCCCAGATACGGGCCTCCACCTTCCCATGAGCGTCAGAAGCGGTTATGCCAGGCTGCCTGATCCCTCTTGGTGATTGCGGTACTACAGATGCGGCCTAACACAATGACAGTATGGACAGAGCCCTTCGAAAGGCTCTTCGCTTTCCAGCCCCTCTAGGTAAATCAGATCAGCAGCTGGCTTTGTGCTGCACATCAGCATTAGTTGCAGCCTGATTTGTTGGCCAGGATGTTTTCTCCTCCCTGGCTCCTCTCGCACCCTGACCTTGCACAGCAGAGCATAGGAACCAATCAGAGTAGAGACAGTAGCCCATAGATGTGACGCCACAGCACACAGGAAGGGAGGCGGAGGAAGCACTGCATGGCTTGTTTGTGGAGCCTTCCAAAATTAGAAGTTTGAACTTGAAGGCATTATTAAATAGGAAGGGGTGTTGGCCAGGTGGACGTCATGCGACGCTGAGTGGCAGACATGTCACATGTTATATTTGTAGCTGAAAGAGCGGCTTCCTGTCAGTGTCACTGGGGATCTCAGTCAGGAGGGAGAATACAGGACGAACAGGAAGGATTTCACTTTACCTTTGGCAGTGAACGTTGCATGGTGGCTGAGGTAGGGACCCTGAGGTAGGCCCAAGGTGTGGGGATACTGCGACCATTTGCTGGCACCATTATAGCTAAAATTAATTTGTGGCAAGGAGCTGTATGATGTGGGGCGGGTGACAATTAGGAGCTGTAATTTATTTAAATAAATTGGCAGAACTATTCATTATTAATTTTAATTATTATTAAGTGCTATTAATCTGATCCCATGCACATTATCTTTGGACATTTTATAAATGTCGGGTGTTTGTTTCCGCTTCAAAGTTTTTATTTTCACTCATGAAGATAATCTATTAGCATTGCTCGCCCATTAAAATACTGCTTAGCGCAAGTTAAGATTAGACAGGAGGAACTATCAGTCAAGTAAATTTTGTTTGTAGCAATTAATTTTAACAAAGAATTAGTTTCACCGGGAGAGATAACAAGGAAAATGGGTCATATTATCTAAACTTTAATTGCAAAACATTTCCTTAAAAACATGGAAGCTCTTAGCCATATCTTACTGAAAGTTGGAACAGAGATTTCCAGTGTGTTAATTAATTCCCCAAAATGTTTCCGTTCATTACATTCCTTATTTCACTTTACAGATATGTGAAAAGGGTCATTTAATTTTCAAAAATGTGTGTCTATTTTGTGTTGCATGTTGTCAAGCACACGGTTATTAATCCATGTGCTTGACAACGGTTAGAAAATGCTGTTAACCGGGACCATGCTAATCACTGCTAATTTCACTGCAGACCAGAATCTGTGTGTTCCCCATCCAGGTCAACAACCCGGCACTCGTCTGCTCCTTATTCCAGATAATTCTGTCTCTGCTGATGCTGTTTCCCAGCTGAGCGCTAAGTGCTGTGTATCTTCTGCTCGTCTGCTCCTTTGGATGCTGGGAGGGGCAGCCCTACATGGCAGGACCCGGTGTTCTGATCCTGCCTGTTCCCAGGCACCAATTGGGGCCCCCGGTCTACAGTCCACTCCAGTAACAGGACACTAAAACAAGGCCAACGTGTGCGATCGCCTGTGTGTTTAGCAGTCCGTCTGTGCCAATGGTGTTTTGGCGCAGGAGGGGGAGCGTCTAATCCACGTCATCTGTAAGAACCAGCCGTCAGATCTTGCTAACGGTCCCACAGGGAGCCAGAGAGATGAGGAGGCCCCGTTTACAAGGGAGGGGGGAACCGGCTGTGTCCACTGGCGCATCTGCAGCAAAGGCAGTCAGCTTGGTAATGATCCCTCTCTTTCTGTCATGCTGCTGGTAAGAGCTACAAGTGAAATGCAGATGAAGTGCCGTTTTTAATCGGACTCCCTGAGCCCAGAAAGACATGGAAGGCTTTTACAATAGATAGTGAATGATGGGATGGGGGAAGGGGGTGGGGGAGAAAGAAAGGGGGGACAATAGAGGCTGAGAGACCGTGCAAATAAATAAACCGCAATTCAAGCTTTAATAATAAAAATAAATACAATAACATTCTGAGAAAAATGAAGCAAGTGCAAATCTGAGATTTCCTAATCCATGAATGACAAATCAATCAAGCACAAAGCGTGGTTATGGGATTTGCAGAATTTAACAGCCTCAGAACAACCGGAAATAGCCCATTGATATCGAGGGAAAATGGAAACATTTTGATATCTGCCGTAAAAGAAATACCACTGTGACTTAACATTCAATCGTGGCCTATTTAAAGAAATAATTAGAAATAATTAAAATCCCCATAGTGGTCCTGTAATTGATGGAAACATCTCCAATCTGGGAAGCATTGGGATTTTCCAGAAGGGCACCTCCGAGCTTGCACAGGCTGGACTTATTCAAGCTGTCAGAGAGTTAGGATGCTATCCTGACACCTGGGGATCCAAAGGTATTAGTATGGGAAGCAGTTTTGGATGGATATCCTGGATCCTCCTAAACATTACAGCCCTAACCTTTCCTAATGAGCACAGTGCTCCAAGAAGGAATCAAATGGCCCCTTATCTGAATTATTTTGCACAGTTCCTCTGCGGTACTAAAGAGGGAATTTAAAGTCTTCTATATATGTAATAATTACTTTGATCATTTAATTTCACTGATGCAGACTGGTTTCCTTTTACAGAGTAATTCATATGACCTGTCATTTGCCGATTCGCCTCAGTCCAACGCGTGAGTGCCAAAGGCATGGGAACATTACGTAGAAGCAGAGCTCTTCGTTAAAGTTTCTTGATGATCCTTCTCTGGAGAGCAGCAAAGCCTGCTCAACCAAATTGACCTGATTTTGCCTCTCTCTCTCTCTCTCTCTCTCCTCTAACAGGTGGAAATGTGCTGTCAGATGAGGAGTCTGCAAGAAAACACTGGTCCGATTTTCCTAATTTGTTTACTTTGTGTGTGACGGGAATGAGAACATTCTGGAAATGTATCGGCGGACAAAGGAACCTTGATATAATTCTAAGGAAATGAGGGCACCGTGGAGATGAACGCAGCGAGGCAGACACACTTACAGAATTGCAGTCTGATCTGGTGGTTGTATGAGTACATTGTTCAACATGGCAGCTAAACAGAGCATTTATTTACCTTCAGAATTGCACTAAATGGGATAAACACTCACATCCTCCATCACAGAACTGGACACCAACAGTGACTAATTCTTATATATTGCAGACAGATGTTTGAGACCGGCAAAGCTGCACCCTGTTGAAACTGAATCCAGGAAGAGTCAAGAGAAAACAGGAGAGATGAAGGAAATGCAGATCAGAACAGGGTCAAGAGTTAGCAGCAGAAGGCGGGCCACAGAGGAGATGAATGGCAGTGCGGAAAGGAGCTTCTTCTTGGAGACGAGAGAGGGTCATGCTGAGATGCCCTCCTGCATTTCACTGTCATTTTGTTTCAGTCGATTCAAATTTAAGACATTATCGTCTCATCATAGTTAAAATGCTTTTCCCAGTTATCACTTAGGATATAACTGTTACTATATAATTATTGTCAGTCGGTATTTTATTTTGTTGTCATTGTAAACTCGTTCCTTAAATTGGGCAAAGCTTTTAAGTATTCGTTTAAAAATGCAGTCAAAGAAATAAAAATAAAATCACAGGGCTGGATGCACTCAAAAAGAAGAGTTAGAGCTAAGGATGAGTGTAAATGAAAATTCAGTTCAGTTTGCTTTATTTTTATATAGAGCCTTTCACAATGAAGTTGCCCCAGATAAGGAGGGGGCGTTATATGGTCCTGTTTAGGTCTATGAGCTAGGATGTGTATAAATGCTTTGGTATGGTGCCGAACCTGGACCGTATCCTTCCGCAGTATGCATCTGCCATTTCCATGACATCATGCCGTGCTCCTGGAGCTTTGGTACCCGTTGAACAAAACAACACCACCGTCTCGCAAATGCCTTTAATCCCACCCCCAAACCTCTCATAGTAGGGGAGCAAATGCATGGTGCTACTCCCCACATAATTGGGGGGTGGGTCGTAGCAGGTTTGTGGTGTGTGGCAGTTTCACGCTTCATAGCCCAAGCGTCGTCACCACCGCCATTACCGGCTTGGGGGGCAAGCTGTCGGGGGGGAAATGGTACGGCGGCCATGGCCTGCAGCAGCAAATTCCAATTATACTAATTAACATACTGGAACATTCAGTCACTGTTGTGCTGAGAAACAGGCTCAATTGCACCCGTTATTCTCTCAGAAAACGTCAGTGCAAGGGTGGCTAAACGATTCCTTTGCTCACCTGTCTGGGACCCTGAGAATGGACCTCTGACTGCATCATGTGATTCCAAAAGCAGGTGCAGGGTGTTACGGCCGAGCTACGTCATTCACAGACACTCCCCTCTAATCTGGGGGATGGGGGGGCTAGCTGTGTGAGCTTTCCACACAGTCTCGGTATTTTATTATAATTCGTATTATTATTAGCCTTTTCAAATGTTAATTTGGAATTGTGATTATAAATAAATTACAGATAAAATATTTCAGAAAGTAAAATTGAACCATCGGCAGGGCAGAGGATTTTGGATTATGATCAGATGGCTCTGAGTGTTTTATTATTTTTTTGGTAAGAATATAAATAAAAATATTTTATTTATGTCATCCATCATTTCTATTCCCAGGTAGATTACCTGAGAACCAAACCAGCCAAGGTCTGCCTCCATTCATCAAAAGGTTGCCACTTTGTGGCTGTGCGATCTGGCGTTATCTTTGCTCTGCCCTGCCACCGACCTGGTACTATGGAAGGATGGAGGCATGGGGTGTTTGTAGAATCGGTGTCGGGTGGCGGGAGAGAGAAGCAATTTTAATCAAGCTGCTGGTGCCATCGATCAGCTGTGTGTCATGTTCAATATAAAACTAATTCTGGTGTCAATTATTCATTAATAAGTGGCTCTGGATCTCCCCGGCCTAGTTTATGCCTTTGCTTCATCTATTAATATGCGTATATATACACTGTGTGGATGTCAATAACGTTTCTGCAGCAAATCAATAGTAAGAGGTTGTCGGCGGTTTCACTAGGACTTTTGCCAGGTTTCACCAGGACTTTTGTCGGGTTTCACCAAGATTTCCAGAGGATTTCACCAGAACATTCACTAGGTGTGTTACGTGCTTGTAGAGGGCACGTGTGTTTGTTTTTCAGGTGTCTTGTATTGAGCTGGTGAATTAATGAAGACTGGCAATGTCCTTATCCAACCAGAAGTGGACTGGGGGCCGTGCTTGACCTATATGAATATGGTGCCGGTGTAGAATGTGGTGAGGATCAGCCGGGGGAGGTTCGCTCTCTTCAGCCTCAGCAAGAAGTACAGATGCTGTCAAGCCCTCTTGGTTATGGAAGTTGAGTTGAGGGACGAGGAGAGGTCATCGGTAAAGTGGACACCCAGGAACTTGGTGTTCTTCGCCCTCTCAACAACACCGCTGTCAATGGTGAGAGGTGGGTGAACAGTGCTGGATCTTCTGAAATCGATGATCATTTATTCAGTTTTGTATACATTTAGAGAGAGGTCATTGCTCTTACACCACTGAGCCACTCTCGCTACCTCCTCCATGTATGCAGAAATGTTGTTCTTGAAGGCCCACCACAGTCGTGTCATCTGCAAACTTGATGATCTGGTTTGAGCTGATCTCTGCTGTGCAATGATGGGTCAAGAGTGTGAAGAACGATGGACTGAGAACACAGTCCTTTGGCGCACCTGTGCTAAAGGTGATGGTGTTGGAGGTGTTCTGACTGACTGTGGCCTGTCAGTCAGGAAATCTAGTATCCAGTTCACCAGGGGGGTGTTGAGGCCCGGCCAATCAGTTTGAGAGACAGAGACAAGGGATGATGGTGTTAAAAGCTGAGCTGAAGTCTATGAATAGTACGTTAACGACAGGTGAAGCGCAGTGGATATTGCATCATCAGTTGACCTAGTGGGGCAGTAGGCAAACTGGAGGGGGTCCAGAGTGTTGGATAGAGTGGCTTTAGTATCATTCATGACAAGTCTTTCAAAGCACTTTATGATGAGCAGAGTGAGGACCACAGGATGGTAGTCATTGAAGCGGGTCACCGCTGATTTCTTTGGGACTGGGATGATAGTTGTGGTCTTGAAACATGCTGGAACAATGGTGTTGAATATGTCGGTGAGGACGTCACCACACTCTTTAAACACTCACCCTGGGATGTTATCTGGACCAGCAGTTATCTGTGGTTTCACTCCGGATAGAGTGTGTTTCATTGCAGCCACGGTCAGGCAGATTACCTACTCATTAGGGAGATGAGCAGACTTTCGCAGTTTAGTGCATCAAAACGTGCGTAGAAGGTATTCACGGTGTCTGGGAGAGTAGCATCGCTGTTACAGGGAGAAGGTGATGGTTTATAGTCCATAATAGCCGATATGTTCTTCCACATACTACAAGTGTCTCTCGTGTTTTAAGAGTGGCTTTGGCTATTTCAGGCATATGCAAATTTGGCTTTTTAAATTGCTTTAGATAAAGCGGCTCGTGCGGTTATGAGGGTAACTTTGTCACCAGATCTGAAGGCACCATCACAGGCTTTCAGCATCCTCCGGACCTCAGTAGTCATTCAGGGTTTCTGATTTGCTCTTGTGAAGACCCTCCTGGAGACTGTTATATCCTCAGTGCATTTCCTAATGCAGCCAGTCACAGCTGCGGTGTATTCCTCCACATCAATACAGTCCTCATAAATAGCAGCTTCTCTGAACACAGACCAGTCTGTGCATTGGATGCAGTCTTAAAGGGCTGATACTGCTCCCTCAGGCCACACTGTGATCTCTCTTCGGACCAGTGGAGAGCGTTTCAGCAGAGAACTGTAAACTGGAATCAACTTTACTGAGCTGTTGCTGTAGCGAATTGGCTCCTTCCGATGGTGTCTGATGTGACTCCGTTCAATGAGCATATCATGAGACTCAAGCTAAGGCACTCCTTGGGCGTCTTGTTTGTTGTGTCAGTATATGCTCCAACCGTGGTGAGTGATGTCTCATCGAGGGAGACATTTTACTCGCAACTTCGCTTGGTGGTTGCTCATAAGGATGCCCATGAGGTAACACTCCTCTGGTCATGGGTGACTTGCCATGTGACCACTGGCACTGATACGGCGGGCTATGTTGGACCCCATGGGTCTGGAGACCGGGTGAAAGTGGCTCCATGTTCCTTGATGAAAGGTTAGGGGCTGCAGGTACTGGATCCTGGTTCCAACAACCTGAGCTGCATCGTTGGACTTAGTACTACAATACTAGTGGCGCAGCAAAGGATATCGATCACATCCTCATGGGCAGATGCTGGGCGCTCCTGCAGAACTGCAGGGTCTACAGAAGAGCCCAGTTTGTGAATTCTGACCACAAACTTCTTGTTACTCTGAATATTCAGCTTAGATCCAGTAGGCTACCACCTACTAGAAGAATAAGGCTGGACTTAGCCAGACTCCATGAGCAAGCAGTTTCTGATAGGTTTGCATACAGTTTGTGTGAGGAACTTGCAGACTTAGGTGCAACTGCTGACTCTAATGTGATGTTGGAGACCTTCTGTGATAAGATCCTGAAGGCTGCTGAGAGTTGTGCTGGTGTTGCCAGTGTTCCCAGAAGTAGGTGTTTCATCTTGCAGGGCACCCTGGATATTATGGAGAGGAGTCACAGAACAGGACTTGGTGGCTAATCCAGTCTGTACCAGGAACTGAGAAGGATGGCTGTGAGGGCTCTGAGGACAGATAAGGAGGCATCTGTTAGACAAATTTGTGAGCAGGTGACACACCATCTGTGGTCTAGTGACCCACGTCCTGCTTACAGAGGATTTGAAGCATGATGTACATGAATCTGTTTCTTGGAGACTTGCAGTCAGGGTGGGTGATGGGACGGTCCTTATGGATGACATTGCAGTTGTGACCTGCTGGGCCAGCTACTTTGAGCAGTTGTTTAAAGCTGACCCTCCAGCTAGGATGTTGAACATCTCTGGGTCTATGGTTCTTGAAGCTGATCCTCTGATTAGCTGTGCACCACCCAATCTCACTGAGATTGCACAGGTGGTGAATCAGCTAAGGGAAGGGATGGCCGCATGGATCTGTGGTATCTATGGGGTGAACTTCTCCAGGCTGCTGTTAAGGCTGTCCTTCTGGCATTGCAGGCAATCTTTGCTTCCATTTCAGAGTCAGGCGTCATCCCAATTGATTGGAAAATGGGAGTTGTAGTCCCTATCTGGAAAGGGAAGGATGATTGCCTGAACTGCAGCAACTACAGGGGGATAACATTGCTTTCAGTACCAGGTAAGGTCTTTGCTAGGGTTATCCTTAACAGGATCTATGATCTCTTGCTTGCATGTTAGTGACCAGAGAAGTCTGATTTTACACCTAAGAAGTCTACCATTGACCGTATCCTTGCAATGAGAGATCTCATCGAGCGCAAACGCGCATATCGGCAGAGGTTCTTTATAGCCTTTGTCGATTTTTGACTCAGTTGATCAAGCTGCCCTGTGGAACATTCTGAGACTTTGCAGGATCCCCCCGAACTTACTGGACATTATAGCTGGTCTGTACACTGGTACTGTGAGTGCTGTGCAGAGTGGAGGGAGAACCCAGTTCTTCTCAGTTGATTCTGGGGTATAGACTGGGTGTTGGGCAGGGTCGTGGGGTCCAGTGGCTGTGGGTCGTCCAATGGTGAAGAAGATTTATTGATCTTGACTTTGCCGACGATGCCATTATCTTACCTGAGTTAATGGAGGCTCTGATTGGGGCTGTTGAGAGATAGAACAAGGAGTCTGAGTGTCTGCGATTGCAGGTGTCCTGGATAAAGACAAAGATCCAGGCATTTAATGACTTCTTAGGCACAGCCATCAGTAGTGTGTCTGACTGTGTGGAAAATGTTGACCTTGTCCAGAGGTTCACTTACTTCAACAGTGACATTAATTTATCTGGTGACTCTTCCTATGAAGTCAGCAGATGGATTGGAAGAACATGGGAGGTCATGAGGTCGCTGGAATGGGGTGTGTGGCGCTCCCGATATCTTTGCAAGAGGATGAAGGCCCAAGTCTTTAGAGTCCTAGTGTTCCCTGTCATGTATGGCTGTGAGACACGGACGCTATCCAGTGATTTGAGATGAAGATTTGGTACTGTGTCTCTTCGAAGAATCCTTGGGTACCGCTGCTTGGCCTTTGTGTCGAAAGAGCAGTTGCATTGTGAGGGAGCATCAGTTACAGCACTACGTCCATGTGCCGCATTTCCCTGAGGGTGATCCGGTTTGCAGGATCCTGAGGACCCAAGTGGCTGGACCAGGCCAAGGGGTTGCCCATGTAACACAGACAGAGGAGTTTCTCTGTGTGGTGAGTGCAGCAATGCGCTGCATCAGCGCATGCTCGCCAACCTGACCTGACCTGACCTGATTCTCTAGGTTTCACTGGGACTTTGTAGGGTTCCAGTAGGACTCTTACTGGGTTTCACCATGACTGAGTTCCACTGGGATTTTCGTAGGGTTTCACCAGAACTTTCACTGGGACTTTTGCTGAGTTTCACTGGGATTTTCACAGGGTTTCACCAGACCTTTTGCCAGGTTTGCCGATGTTTAAAGGTTTTTTCAGGGGAATGAAAAGCTTTAAATTCTTTTGCACATAGAATTCAGGTAGCTTGAAAAGTTTAAAATATTTATTCATAAACTGTGAATATTTCATCTGAACTTGCACTGATTCACCTAAACCTGGGATCTTGTTCAGTTCAAACTGGAATTTTGATGTTTAACCTCCAAAAACGAAGGGATTTCTCAAGGCGCAAAATTAACATCTTTCTTCTGGGGCCTGCTGCTGTTTTATGGCTGTGTGGAGGTCCTGTATCCCCTGAAAAACACGTATTTCTGTCAGGCTGACATCAATTAGACTGAATTACAGTACCTTTGAGTAGCGATCCTGAGAACTCTGTTGTGTTCTCACCCACGCAGCCCCAACAAATAAAGAAACAACCTCAATAAAACCTACTCCACAATGGCGTGCTGTCATTCACAGTTCAGGGGTGAACTTTCTCCAAATTATGGGTGCCAGGTGGCGACCATGCTCATAAAATGTCACACAATGGTGGCTAACAATGAGGAGATGAAGTTGCTTGCAACGGCAGGGGGTCAGCAAGTCAGCCCGAAGCCTTTGTGGCCGCTCAGTGGTCCGTGTGGGTGGTTTTGGAGCAGGACAGAATTTTAATCCACCTCTCCTCCCTCTGGCTCCACTACTGCCCCTCACTCACGTCCAACACATGCAGGACAACGGCACGCCTAGCTCCAGTTCAACAGCACACAAGCACTGCCACGCCCCGAACGCCCATGTTTTGAGTGGCTGTGTCCGCAGGGAGGTGGGATCGTGGGCTGCTATTAGTTCAGATTTCCTTTGGTTCCAGCTGTTTTGCAGCTGCTGCCGGTTGCCTGAATCCGCTTCCATGGTGTCCAGCTGAACGGCCGCGCTCTGCTTCGACGCCCTTCCCATTTTTTGCTCATGTCTCCTGCGCCGCACTGCGGTTGACTCACACCATACTGTGGACCCAGTTTCAGCGCTGATTGGCCAGAATATTTCTATATAGAACAAGGTCAGGTGAAGGAAAAGTGAAGTGGAACCCAGGACCAGCTGGTAATAATCCGACTCTCCAGGAATCTTTTCCTCTTTCCTGGGAAGAGAAGAGGATTGGGAAATGGATAAACAATGAAAGTGAGGCCCAAGGGAGGAACAAAAGCACTGAAAAACACAAAAGGGAATGTGGGAGGATTGGTGGTGTGGGGGGGAATCGGGTTCTCTGGAGCCCTTCTGTTACTTGGGTGGAGAACAGACTTCTGGAAATGTGCCATTTTACACCACCACCCTCTCCAATTCACATCAACCTTCCCAGAAAAGACAGTGACTGTTGTTCCCCTCCGCCCACCCCCCCAACCCCACTCTCACTGCCGTCATCCACTCACCGACCTCACCGCAAAAGGTGGGACCTCAGCATGGCCGCTCACTGGCGGTGACCTCCAGGTTCGGGGTGGTGTGAGGAGCTGCCGTTTGCCGAGCCGTGACCTTTCCAGTTTTCAGATGAGCTCGCAAACAGCACAGCTGCTTTGTTAGGAAGCTTTGGCAGCATGAAACACGTATAATTAACTCAAAAATAGACCCATGGTGCCTTTAGACCTACTGTTTCTGTGAAGAAATTCATGAATCCTGCACTTTATTTGTCCTCCTGCATAGCAGATGAAGAAACTCACATAACCCTGTGCATACAGAGTGAAGGACTGGCCCCAGGTCACAGAGCATCTTCGGTAACCTCGGCAATGTTCCTACGGGCACAATGCAGTCAGCTTTTTGCTTGAGCACTGAATCTTTAACTTAGAACCAAGCGGATCCAAAGTCCCGACCTGGTGGATATTCGAATGCCTCAAGGTACCCCATTCCTCTACATTCCTCCTCACTGAAGTTGCTTATGATGTCATGGTTTTCCAGCGGTGGTGTTTCCCTGGACTTGACCCAGGACAGCCTGCCTAATTAGAATGCCGTTAGTATTCCAGGCTAGCCGGCCTAATTAGAATGCACATGGAATCAGCATCCGTCACATCATGCTGCTTGTGGCCCACGAACGTGAACACCGTCCCGGTGTCAGTGGGTATCAGGCAGTTTCATGGGTCTGACTCAGCCTACCCTCATTATCGTTTAACCATTTGTTTGGACCCTGTTTTCATGAATAACATGTAACGGCAATTATAGAGTCAGATGACCTGGAACAAGGGAAAATAAAGTGCAAACCAATGAGACTCGCTCTGTGATTAAACACAACACAGTGTATTGTGTTTGCAGTTGGGTAAAAATCGCAGTGAGCAGTGTAGGAATGAGAGCCTGTTATGCTTGGAAGCCATTTGCATTTTCAAAAGAAAATAGTAGCCGTTATTTTTTCCGTTTGGGAAAAAGTCCATGTGAGATTGAATGGGATGACAGCAGATGTAATTAAATGTTCCCCCAGGTGTTTTATGGTTACTCACAAGGTCATGGGGGTTTGTGCGTAAGGGCGCCATGGCTACGGGCTGTCTTGATGTGAATTGCCTCCTTTCAGCATCTCCGTATGAGTTCCGCCAGGCCTATGATTTAGGGTTTGACAGCGAATCCGAGGAAATGTTCCGTCTGCCGAAATGCATTTCAAAGTCCATGATCTGGGTTACTGGAGCGGCCCCAGCACCAGCTTCCTCCCGGATATGATAGATGGTCATTTTCCTGGGAGTGCGGGAGCACCAGCAGAGCGTCTAAACTCTGCAGGTGTGCCGGCAGACCAGCCGCGCCAGGTTCTCCTCCTGGGAGGAGGCTGCTGTACCCTTGACCTGGGTCGTTTTATCTGTTTTGCCGTTAAAAAATCCAGCTGTAAATTATGTGAGTTATTTATGGATAAAATAGCTCAAAGCGAGCGAGTATAGATATCATGACAAATCAAACATGGTATGGTGATGTAACATACCTGGGGAGGGACTGTAGCTGCACAGGCCCAGTGGGACCAGACAGGGCCACCCAGTCCAGAAGCTCCGTTTATCAGCTGGACTGCTATGAGCTGACATCTTATCCTCGGCTCCATTCCAGATGGACTTTTCGACTGAATAGCAGTTTACAATGCAGAGAGGGAGATGATCGTGACTCCTGATTGGACAGCCGTCAGTAATCGAGTAAGACATACAGCATTTAGGTAAGTGTGCAGTGACTCATACAATAAGTCTGAGGACTACCAGAAGGGAATGTGGCCCAGGGCTATAAGGAGAGGCAGCTTTCTTGTTTCTTGGCCCCCTCACTAGTGTACTACTAACTGTTTGTTGTTTCTAGGGCCCATGCAAATACGTGGTTTGAATGGTGGTGAACATGGCCGCTGGCCATGAGGAGGTGAACAGGGACAATACTCTGTCTCCGCCTCAGCAGCCCCACAGAGGTAATCGGAAAGCCTAACAGGATTTGGGGCTCATCGTGAAAATAATCGGACGCCAGAAGATTCCGTGCCTAAAGTGCATGACGGCTGGGTTGGAGTTGGCTGGGAATACTGTGTACAGATCTGGTCATCTCATCTGAAAATGGACATTTTATCTCTGGAGAGAATCCACAGTAGAGCAAATAAATCGATCCTGGGCCTGGCCCGACTGAGTAGAAGCGGGAGAGTCGAGCGAACGAAATAATGGCGTGAAATGTGATATGCTGGAAATGACCTCCTTAAATCCTGAAGACCACAGTTATGTGCAGAAGATGCTGGTTCTGGAAATTAGCCAAGATAGACACTTATTTTTGGGTTTTGTGGGCTAAAGGGTAGCAAGAAGTCCACAAGAAACCTCCAAGCCGAAGTGATTGAGGCAAAATTTCTGGATGCATGAAGAGGTCAGCAGGGTGAAATATTAGGTGTCCAAATGAGCCCTATTGCACTAGGTTTTCTTGTTTTTGTTGCTGCATTAGAGCAGTAAATTTAGATTCCATGGTAATTCAATGTCTATGAAGGTATCACAGGTTTGAAGGTAGCACAGGTTTTTCTTTTTAAAAAAAAAAATCGCTTGTTCTCAGCTGTTCCTCCACGTCCACAGCCACCCGTCCATCCTGCCGCCTCTGTGCCCTCCTCAGCAGTGTCCCAAAGTGGGGGGGGGGGATTTGGGGGGTGGTGCTGGCGAGCTTTATCATGCTGCCCGCTATGCCCTGCTTCCAGTTCTGTCCAATGTGGCTTTGCGTCACCTTGCAGATAATGAAAGTTGTGTAGAACCACCTGTGAACAATACAAGATAATTGCCATGTGGGGGAACACAGAGGGCATGAAGCGAACATTATGGTCCCCTGTTGGAGCGCTGTCACAAGCTAGTAATTGAACAGAGAAACACGATTTTATTGGTCCATTTGCAAATCCCCCTCTCCATCCCCCCTTATTCCCCAGTGTGCATCAGTGCCCCCTTCCAAGAAAACCACACCAGAAAAAGACCATGGTGGCTAATGCTGCCGAGATGATGTCACAATAGTAAGCTAATGTCTTTGTCTGGTAATGGCTGCCATGGAGTCAGTAGTCATGCAGGACAGGTGTTCCTCCGTCATGCAGCCCTAGCTTCTGCCCTCCAGGGTGTGGGAAGCCATCAGGCCGTTACCGTGCCGACACGCAGTTTTTAATTGGGGCTGTGGGATTGGACCCCTCCCCTCCCATGCTCATGCACTTTTCATTAACGTTTTTTTTTCCCCTCTTCAAATACGAGCCTTTGATGGAATCCGGATGTGATCTGAAGAGTTTCCACCGGGTTCTGGCTGTGGTCTCTTGCTGGGAGCATGAGGGGTGAGGGTGTCCTCTATATCTGTGATGAGACCCAGCGCCCTCTTCATATTTTGCATCCGGCCCTTTAATGCGCATCTGCCCTGTCAGCCAGAAGCTTGGCAAATGTGATTTTAGATGGAGATGGTGCCACATGTCGAGAACGCAGGCACTGTTTTCGTTTGATAAACTAGTCATTAACTGTGATAATTGCTCTGATAATCAGTCCAGATGTACTGTCTTGTTGGTTTTCATGCTCCTTCGCTATGTAATACAAATTTACCGTGCTATGAATTCTGGGGCCATTCACTGATGTAATTGAAATGTGGAGCCAGGCCTTGGAGTTATTAGGGGACTAATTTTAATAACCAAAAATGTATGATTTGGTCTGCAACCTAAGTAATCAGCTATGGGGTTGGCCCCAGCGACCGCGCCATGCTGCCGATATTGAGCTGGGCCTGTGGCACAATTCAGGGGAGAGCAATTTAGCCATCGAGACAGAGCAAGTCAGTCAGAAGGCAATAAACACAGCATTAGTCCTCAATACAGGTGAATGTCACTGCGAGATTGTGTTGAAAGCCAGCTTTAATCAGACAACTCTCCCCCTTGAAGACTCTGCAGCTGGAGCTGACATTAACTTCCCCCCCCCGGCATGTCAGGGAGAGGTCGAATTCCATGTATGAGGCTTTAAGCACATTATGAGGAGATTGAAATTAATTATTATAAAGATGATTTGATTATGAAATGTGTGTGCTGGTGCTGTCCCGCTCCGCGGTCAGGTTTACCGCTTTAATGACGGGAATTCATAATTCAAAGAGCGCATGAATATATTACTGGGAAAACCTGCTTAGCAGGAATTACCGAAGGATAAACACAGAAGGTGTGGGGAAATGTGCACATCAAATATGCAGTACAAGCACATGAGAAAGAACTTGCACGGCACCTGGGACCATAAATGTTTTTTCCTTTTTATGTGGGAGCGGGTCAGACGGATCCACAAATGGAAAAATAAGAAGTAACCAGGCAAAGCACTCCTCGTGGAGGTCAGGGGATCACAAACCAGTTAAGCATTCTGGGAGGGTGGCATCAGTATGATCATCTTAACTTTTGTAGGGTCAACTTTGCGTTTCGGGGGCAGTTGCAGAAACACATCTAATCTGGCCTTTGGTCTTCCCCTGAACTGATTCATGGGTGAGGTAGCTTCAGTAATTCTCCCCCCGAGACATAAACCGCCACCCCCATCTCCCAAGCTGGAGCTGAAAGCTGCCATGTTGGAGGCCTCCTATTTTCGGTCTTCAGATTTGTTTTTTCAGCAGGACGTTGAAATCCTGCTGATGTTGTTCACGGCTGCTTTAGGATTTATCCCGGAATGAAATATGTGGGAGAAGACTTCTCCTGGGGAAAACTCTGTGCTCTGAAGAATACCTAAGATGCTATGTAGCTAGATGGATTAGATAGACACATTAGTCAGGCAGGCAGACAGATGGACAGGCAGACAGACAGATAGCCAGGCATGATTGATAGATAGATAGATAGATAGATAGATAGATAGATAGATAGATAGATAGATAGAAATTCAGGCAGATAGATGGACAGACAGGTAAAGCAACAAGCAGATGCACAGACAGATGGACTGACAGGCAGACAGATGGACAGACAGGCAGACAAATGGATAGATAGGTAGGTAGACATTTAGGCAGGTAGGTAGCCAGAAATATTTATCTAAAAAGTACATATCAGCTTACATGACATGATCAAATTGTCAGGCTATTCTTTCAAGCCGTCATATTTAGTGCATCTTGGGAGCACCAAGTTTGCCACTGTCTTTAAAGAAAAACGTTACCTGTCTGCTCCATGAGCCCAGTGGCTCGGCATGTGTGGATGCCCTGGAACCCCTTTTGTTGATGGTGCATTCTTGGGTTGGTGGGTTTGAGTAGAAACTTTGTAGGATATACCCCAAAGACCAATCAATGCCCCCCCCACGAGTCTGTACGGTTTAGTTGACAGGTAACAGCTGTGTCATTAAAGTCACCCGGCACTGTGTTGACAAATGACCAGGACAGAATTCCCCCGCTGAGGGTTATACTCACATACCCTGCCTTTCACCAGAACTTTCCGCCTCAGAACTTCACTGATAGCAAGCATATTTGGTGGGAAATAGATAATAATTTAAACAATGGTGAGTTTTAGGCCACTTGGGCTCATATGCATTTCATTGGGCCATGTCATGGGGGGGGGCCACAAATGAGGCTGTTGAGCCCTTGAGCCAGATTTGGACACGGCAGAATGTAGGCTGAGAATACTGGGATAACTCACCAACCCCCCCAACCTGGACACTCCCTTCTCTGGTACAGTCTGTGCATGTGCACTGTGCATGAGTATTTGTCTGTGGGGGTGGGGTAGGGGGTTCATCTGGTTTTAGTCATTGACAAAGATGAAGCCATTAATCAACACCGCCTCCCGAGCAGCGATTCTGCCCTGTGGTGGCAATATGACGCCAGACCTGCGCGTCTCTGGAGCGCGTCTCTGGTCCGGAGGCGAGTTCTGACCCAATTCCCAGTTAGCCGACGGGTATCGATCACGCGGTCGGATGGTGAGGCTGATTTCAGGTGGTTATTCAATGGGCTCCATTCCTGTCACACAGACATGAAGCCTCTCTGCTCCAGCTGACCCGCATAAACTCCACGGCTCCGCTGTGAAAGAATCCACCGGAACAGTGCGAGCAAAACAAGGTGTCGGCAGAGTGAAGCCTGAATATCAATGGTGTCAAAATCACAGGCTGGAAAGAAGAGCTCTAAATAAGCCTGCATGGACACCCCAGGGACGGGACGGGGAGGAGAGGGGGAGATTAGTGGACCCTTGAGATTTATCCGCTCTATTTTGGCAGCGCTCTTTGTAGCTGTTGGATTGCACTGTTGTGCAATCACCCTGATACTCCATCGTCATGTTGGCTGTAATACTTCAAAAATTTAAAAATGCTCAAACTGTTGCTAAGCTTCAGAAGTGCTGTTAACCCTTCTCGGATAAATCAGAGCAGGTCTGACATTGTGCACTGGTTGGTAATAACTTGGACTGCAGAAAGATAGATGTCTTGCTCTTAAAAATTTCTGCAATGCTTCTCCACTCCACTCAACTACACTCCCCCCTCTGCCCAGAGCCCCCTGCCCCTTACTCCCCCAATCCCATGCATCCAAGAGGTGAGGCAAAGAGATGAACTTGTCATCAAATTCTGGAGGTATCAGGGGCCTCCTGGGCAATGGCAAGGGCCCCACTGCTGAACACCTTGGTGCCCAGGGCCCTCCTGTTTAATCGGTGCTGAGGAGAGCCCAGCACGCTGCTGTCGGATCTGTAGACAAAACAGTTTGGCTCGGGCCGACAACGGTGCTGCCCAGAGTCCTCAGTTTAGCTCAGCAGACACCGAGTTTGCTGTAATTATAGAATCAGTCAATCAATTACAGTTGCACTCTTCAGTGAATCTCCTCCTCTGGCCCTCGTTCCCCTGAAAGTGCCACCGTGTGGGGGCTGACAGCACAAGTGTGCTGTGGGATCTCGGTACCTCGATCCGGCACATTCTATGGCGAGTTGGACGAGATACCAGGGTTTTCAGCTCAAAGTGGCAGGCTTGCTTTCATGTTATTCGTTATGCAGATTTCCGCTGTATAAACAAAGCTGTTCCTCTCCTTCAGCATCTTCTCATTCTTTATGATTCATGATGTTTGTTCTGCTCCTTTTATCTTTGCAGAACATATGAGGATGTATAAGGTGTATATAAGTCAGATCTTTTGTGTTTCTATCGTTATAAATTTTATGAAAATATTGCAGGTGCAGAGTTGGGAAATTCAGGCCCAGAGAGTAAAAAATCTAGACCCGGATTTTGTTTTAATCAACATAAAGACGTGAACATAAAGAGTCACACTCACAGAGTATTCAACTTCTTGGTTGAAACAAAATTCCGGTCTAGACCTGAATTACCCAACTTTGTGCAAGTGTATGCAAGAGGTATAAAAGATAGATGTTTTCTCTACTGTTTTTGTCATTATAGAGTTTAGGAGAACATTGAAGGTGTATTTAAGCTTGCTTTGCTGTTAGACCTTTTGAAAACATAGAAGTGGTATATAAATGGTATATTAGGTAAACATAAACTGTCTTTGTAAACGTTAGAAGAACACTGGAGGTGTATAAAAGGTGCATATAAGTCCGATGTTTGCTGTACTATTTTTGTTGTTATACACCTTATGAGAACACTGAGGTGTATATGAGACCAATGGTGGGATAAGATCTTCTGTTCCTGTAGACCTTATGAGAACATTGAAGTTGTATATAAGCTGTGTATAAGACCGATGTTTGTTCTGTTGTTTCTGTTATAGACCTTACGAGGACATCAAAGGCGTATTGTCACTTTGGTGCTGAGAGCCTGAATGGCCACAGTTGGGCCCAGGCAGGTCAATGGGGTCTTTCAAGGACCTCTTTCACTCTCTGTGACAATCCGGCAGTAACAAAAGCAGCACATCTTAGACCTTGAGCATCAAAAGAAATTAAAAGCAAATAAACTGCCTGACATAGAATCTGATGCCCCGTCCTCAGTGAGGTGAAGAGCCCTGAAGCCTTGGGCTTCCATTCAGATGGCTGCCAGGTTCTGAGGATGCTGCTTAGCAGACGAGTGGCAAGGCCGCACTGAGTCCCCAGGGACAAAGACTTGCCAAAACCGGAGAAATAACAGCAATTTGCATAAATAATAGGCTTTTCTTGTACGTTAAATTCTGTGCCCCCTCCCAGCCAATTCTCCCTTTTATTCAACAAATAACCGTGTGGCTTATGTTGCTAGGCAACCATAGCATACGTGCTTATTTTTCTCTGTTTAGTGCATTTTTTGCCATGATGGGCCAGGGTTATGCACCAGAACGCTGGTCTGTGGTGGTCCGGGATGGGTGTGTGTCGGCTAGATACCTGAAATATTTTAATGCGTTGAAAGTGACCTTCGTTGTCCATTGTGAAGCCACAGAAGGTGTGCAGTCTGTCCAACGGCGCCCAGGTCCTTGTCCATGGCGCAGTGTTTCGGCCCATTTCCCCGATTCAATAAATCCTGAAGACAGGAGCACAGTTGATTGGAAGAACAGACCAAGGCACTGAGTGGCAATCACTATTAAGTTTAAAGCCTATCTTCTCTGTAAACTGTAAATTATTATATTGCATAATAGAAGCTGATTCTTGAAACATCTGGCCTGCCAGTATGCCAGAGTTACTGGCAGTTTTGGCGATACTGTCTGTAGCTCCATACTGTTGGCCTGGCTGCGATGATTAAGGGAGAGCTTTCGTCTGCAGGATAAAAGAGCCCTAAAGGATGCTTTCTTTTCATACCGCTGTATGTTTGCACCGTCGGTGGGCCAGCACGCCATAGGGCTTACATCCTAAGACAGTGGCTTACGCAGTGATTCAAATTTCAGCATGTATTGTCATCTGTTACCTGTGTTGTAGACTTAAAGATTAATTTACAGCCTTAATCACAAAGGAGAACAGGGAAGCAATGTGTAACAGCATCACTGAAATTAAGCGCCAGACATTGCCGTTTTACATCGCTTGCACTAGCACAGTTGTGAATAACGACCAGAAGAACAATTCTGCAAAATCATTTGGGTAAAAACAGTGATTATTACCCAGGGCCCTGTACTGGATAAGTGGGTATAAGACGGGCGAATGGATGGTCTTTATTAGGAAGCTGGAGGTGGTGGCCATGCAGGCAAAGTCACGCGGGCGAGGAAATGAGGGGCTTATCTTCTAACAGCCTCTCGCTAGCACCTCAGAGTCCCGTTTCACACTGCATGTTACCTTCTAACCACCGTGAAACTGGCATAAGCACTTTGAGGAACCTCTGAGAGACGAATCTGGAGCCTGGGATGTCAGCAGAATCGCGGCGGTCTCCACAGAATCGGATTAAAAGGCCCCATGAACGCCCGGCTCTGCCCCCCCCCCAAGAAGAGGAAAAGTTCAGAGGGTGTGGCAACAGGTGGCGTATTTGTTAAACCGCATATTTAATCGTAAGACTAGAGCCTTTGCATCGAAAGGTGTAAAAATTTCATTAAAACATCATAAGATCTAATTATAATATATGGAAACTTGTTTGTTAAATTACATAAAAATTCATAGTAAAAAATCCCATATGACTGCATTTCTGATAAGGGCAAAAAAACAGTGTTTTGTTATTCATTATTAAAATGGTACATTATGCTAATTATTCTTGTTATTGTGTGTTCTGTAGACATAGACTCCTACAGTTGTATATTAATTTGTGATCCCAAGTTGAGCATTATGCATTTTCCAAACAATCCTCAATACTCTTGAAGTGTGATTGGCCCCTTCCATGCACTGGATGCCTTGGATTGGCTAGCCCTCCTGCAGGGAGCGTGATTTCAAACCAGTCCCCCCCTCGCCCACCCCAGGCCCTGCCCTCATATTTGGCTCAGTGGACGGATGAAACTTCAAAAGTCTTACCAAGCGTACATTCACTCTGAGTGACTCTGAAATGGGGGGTGGGGTTAATCAAAGCTACAGAAATGAGAAATGTTCTGTTATCACTAGTGTGCGCTTTTGATGGCCCCTGTGATCTGCTTCTAAGGCCTTGTCTCTCTCTCTGAATCGCAGGCGGCCCCTTCCACTGCCCCTGACTAAGCGTGACCTGGACCCAGCTGGACTCCAGGGCTCACCAGCTCTCAAGACAAATCATCTCAGGGGCGTGTTTTATAGCTGAGCCCGAGGCCCAGCCAAACCGACCCGCAAAGCGCACACAGAACCGCCATCCGTGTCTCCGGCTGTCCTGAATGGAAGGACTTGACCTCCTTTACCCGCACACAAGCCTACGCACTCCTTGGGCTAAATTCGTTTGGATTCCCCGCATACACGTCCCAGACTTTGTGAGTCAAGGTGGCTCCGTCGTGACCCTTTTTTGTGATTTTAAATTGGAGAGCAGGGCAGTCTCTCTCCGCTCTCCGAGTCAGGTAACGGGTGATAGGTAACTGACTCTGGCCTTGTTCTCCTGACACCTGACAGTTCCTGGAGACTCACTCTAATCAATTTCCAGCAGGCATGCCTGACCTTCCAAGGCACCAGCTACAGGCATACAATGATTAGATGATCATTTTGACAACTTGCATTTATTTTTTTCCCCAGTCTCCTCTCCTCCTTGAAATGCAAGCCTCTTGCTATCTTATCCCTTCCTTTGCCCCCACTGGCTATAATTGTTGTAGAAGCATTGATATTCCACCATAAGCCGTGTTTCCACCATCCCAGTCCGGCTCCTCAAACTGCCACTGCAAAGAAATCGACCGACATTTTTATTGAGTGCAAAGCACAGGATACATCCAAGGTTCTCACTCCCTAACCTAGTTTGTCACTGTTTTCGCAAGAGGAACACAGACGTTCAGCGTTGGCTAAACATGCAGCGCTGAGCAGATTGAAGCAACAGCATGTCCTGTGAGAGAAGCGCTTATAAAAAGAGCTTCTATGTATCTCAGGCTACACGCGTCGGCTGTGCTTTATTATCTCTTAATTAGCAAACCTTAGCCCTGCTTTAGTGACCTCGTGCTTTAGCAACATTGTGCTATCGCTGGTTGTGACCCCGGCCCGGCAGAGCCGAATGCCGACTGACGGCTCGCGGCTAAACGCTCCTGCGGGAGCTGCGGTTAAAGGGACGTGAACGCCGGCCAATTGCATGCTCCTATCCAAGCAGCACCAGCGCAGGCATGTTGCACAAACCCTTTGTGCCGCATGCCTGCGATCAGCCTTATTTGTGGCTGGGCTAAGAGGCAATGGGGCATAGAGCGCTGTTCGATTTTGGAAGGAAACATAGAAGAAAAAACAATGCAATTGTGTTGTACAATGAATAAATAAAAAAATAATAAAATACAGGGTTTAAAAAAGCTTACAATGGGAGCTCTAGTGAGGCTAAATATTAAACTGCACATATTGATTGGAGTGTATGCATGCCTAATGGATGTATTCTTTCTCTTCCCCGGGGAATCAGACCCTTCATCACTTCTTTGCTGTACCATATTACACATGTCTG
>JABFEA020000002.1:28904452-28917732 GCA_019775915.2 Cyphomyrus plagiostoma
GCAACGCACTCTGATCCTGACGCAATGCATTATGGTTAGATGCATTGCGACCTCTCACCCGGCTGCACAAACTAGTAGCGCTCCGTGACGACACACCTTTGCGCTTATTGGCTAAAGAGTTTAGTTACACGCATGACGTTTGTATCCCAGGCATTTCCGAAGAGTATAATCAGCTAATTCTCCCGAATATCACGTAAAGCAGTGATAACTGGTTTTCAGTTAATTTACCTGGTAAAATGACGTTTAAATAAATGACGTAAATGCTCTAATAGTAGACGTAAGTTAGTGGTTTATTTAATATTAGTTACTGTAATGTTGTGCTGCTTTATTTGGTTGATCGTCCAGTCTGTGAGGAAGCCATTCAAGTAAGAATTGCATTGTAATTCATTGTCATTTCATGACGCGTACAATTTGTATTAGGTCAGCGTTCACGGTTCGATTTTTGATATTCAGATCGAGTACTAGGTCAAACTGTTTTGTTTGACTTTCAAGAAATTTGAGTTCTAGTGAGTTAGAGAACCGAGGTACCACTGTGTATGTATATATATATTTAGTCAGGGATGGACGTGACTGGTACGCAAGTATGCATTCACTTTTAAAATCCATATGTGCGATAATCGATTGTTTGTAAAAGCACAAATGCATACTTATTTGAAGTATAGCTTATAAAGATTAACTTATAGAGCATTATATGTTGTTTTCATATCAGCGCACATTAAATAATTACACATTTACACTGTTACCACAATCTATTGTCACACGTATCGTTTTAAAGGTGAATTCGTACATCCATGCGTACAAGTTGTGTCCATCCCTGTACATAGTACACGATTAAATGAATAGTTTGCACAGGACTTACAGCAATAAACAAAATTAGAGCTGTCACTACGACTCGATTAAACTCGATTAATTGATTATCACAAAGCATCGATTTTCCTTCTCAATTACTCGGAAATATGGTGGAAGGAGGACAGATGACTGTCCAAATGAAAAAGCATTCTTCACATTCAAACTGAATGAAAATACAGTCATCGCTCAGTATTGCCAAGCAAAACTTAAATATCACAACAACACAACTGCAATACAAACAAAGACTAAAAGACGACATTCAGGTTTGTTGGACTCACCCAATAAAGTGAGGTTAACCATAGATCAGTGCCAATTAGCCTCTCAGAGTAGCCTATCCTGTCCTTGTCACCACTTCCACTTTGACTATTTTGCCTACTTTACCATACTTTATAATATTTCTGTATGTAAAAATAATGTTACATAATACGATGATCATACTATTTTTTGTTTTGTTGACATATTGTGTGCTTTGAGTAGGGCTGAACAATATTGGATGGTTCACATTGCAATATTTGAAGTTGCTGCAATACTGAGGAGTTGAGAATTAACTATACAGCCAAATAGAACTGAGGCCTATTATCTACCAACAGTCTGTCAAATACGTTGGTGGTGCGGTGCTGCTGTGAGCTGTGCTAACAAACACAAAATAGTGCAGATAAATCACTTGCTTTTGCTTAAAATATTTCTCTGTGGAATAAAAAATATTTCTAAAGACGAATGACTTTGTGACCGGTTCTTGTTCACTTTTTTCCTCTTGCACTCATTTATGTTTAATTTCTCACAAACACGCCACAGTCTATGAGTGAGTCCAACAGCAAGATGAGAATGATTATGATGTCTCAGAGAGCGCATGCAGAGCTCATACAAAAACAGCGACGTAAACTTCTGACTGTTTTTTTTAACATATACTAGATAATGTTGAAAAGGGGCTGTCATTAAAGTTACAAAACTTCCTAAATTGCTTTAGCGCAACTTATTGATGGTTTGAACCCAGCAAACTTTTGCAGTCTTGCAATGTGACTATTGCATGTGCATGAAAAGCCATGTTGATATTAAAGTCACACATAGTACAGGCCTTGTTTAGAGGAATGCACGGTGACGCACTAGGTGGTATAGTGTCCCTGCACATTGCTGCTTTGTGTGTGTGGGGTTTGCGTGTTCACTCTTTGTGTGTGTGTGGGGTTTGCATGTTCACTCTTTGTGTGTGTGTGGGGTTTGCGTGTTCACTCTTTGTGTGTGTGTGGGGTTTGCGTGTTCACTCTTTGTGTGTGTGGGGTTTGCGTGTTCACTCTGTGTGTGTGTGGGGTTTGCGTGTTCACTCTTTGTGTGTGTGTGGGGTTTGCGTGTTCACTCTTTGTGTGTGTGTGGGGTTTGCATGTTCACTCTTTGTGTGTGTGACTTTTTGGCAGAATCTCTGGTTTCCTTTCACTGTCCAAAAACTTGCAACTTAAGTGAATTGAAGAGCTTAAATTTGACCATATGTGGTTGGTTCCTGCCAACTATATTATATTATATTATATTATATTATATTATATTATATTATATTATATTATATTATATTATATTATACTGTGCAGTGGTTAGCATTGTTGCCTCACACCTCTGGGGCCAGAGTTTCAGTCTCTGCTATGGCCCCTTGTGTGTGGAGTTTTCATGTTCTCCTCGTGGGATTGTGGGGTTTTCTTTGAAATCTCTGGCTACCAAATTGGCCGTAGGTGTGCCTGTCTGAGTGAATGGTGTGTGAGTGTGTCCTGTGATGGATTGGTGCTCCATCCTGGGCTGTTCCCTGCCTTGAACTCAAAGGCTCCGGAACCCCCGCGTCCTTGAATGGGACAAGCGGTTACAGAAAAGAGATGGATGGATTTAAATGATTACTGGGTGAATTTCCAGATTAATCGGTAGATTACTGGATTCTTGATAGAATCAGTGGTGGCTTCTATCAACAAAATGATGCAGTCTTGTGTTACAGAGCTGTCATGTGAGGACAGGTTAGGATTCCCCTGGGGGGTAACACATTCCAGCATACATAGTGTTACAGGAACAGGCAGGGTCACCCCTGTAGAGCACTTCAGTCAGTGGTAAGGCAAGGGCACCAGTGGCTGTTTCAGGTGTGAGTATGGGATGCCCACAGGGGACAGTGGGGGATGCTACTGGCGCTGCTGGAGCCCATAGCCAGCTACATTCACGCCAGCTGTGGTTTCTCTCTCGCCTGAGATAATGTAATCGAATGTAAATTAATGTAAATATTGTTTTGCAAGGTGATATTTGTTTATTTTTCTCGAAACCTGCAAAAATTATATTAAGTGGGAAGCTTACTGTTATTGTGGGTTTATAAGTTAATTCAGTTTGAACCTCCATCAAAACACTGGAAACAAAACAGTAATTTAATCTAAATCTTTTAAACTCTTGTTATGTTTGCCTCTGGCTGAATGATGCAAACACTGAGAAGGTCCCAGTGATCCCACAGCGAGCACATCCGTCTCCTGTTGCCTCTCATTCTTCTTGATTCTTTTTCTCCTTTTCCTCCTTCTGCTCCTCCTTCTACTCCTCCTTCTTGTTCCTCTTCATCTTTTTTCTCCTCCTTCATTTTTTCACTTTTTAATTATTCTTACAATCAACCTCATCATCATTACCACCATTATAACTGTTCCCTCACATTAGGGTTACGGATAGATAGATAGCAATTCTGATTAGATATTTTATCTTTATTGTTTCACAATTACAAAAATTGAGCTAAGAAATATCTGGTTTAACTGTTCCTTCGTTTGTACATCTGGGTTGTCCAGATTTCCTCATAGATCCTCTCCATTTAGTCAGGAGTCTAGATTCTTCTTGTGAACCCTCAAATCATGTCATGGACGCAGGGTTTGACCCCCTGATTTCCCCCGTAGAGCCCCAAGATTTGGCACATGTCCAGTTTGTCATTGTGCATTCCACAGATTTCTCCTGTTGAACCCCAAGAATTCCCCTGTGGATAAGGAAGAAAAACATGTTTCATGTGTTAACAATTTGTTACTCTGCCATCAAAAATGAATTAATGTAAACCTTACTTTATCATACAGGATAACCAGAGGGTAGAACAACTACTGCATAACACTGTGCATCTCCCCTGCTTATAAGAAATGCATGAGCCATTGCAGGGTTGGAGAAATTAAATTATTAAAAGGAAACACTGTATAAGACCCAATCTGTCTCAGTAAAGCAACATGTCCGCATTATTACCCCACAGCTTTAACTCTTTGCAAAGCTGGACTACCAGGCTACAGCTGGCCATGTCATGAGAAACGCTGATGGATCAGCGACAGAGCTGGGGTCCTCAGTGCCCTGTGACCTGCACATACAACCACCCCCCCAGGGTCCCAATGCCCCACTACATCTCTCAACTTTCAGCTGGCGATCTCACCGCAATTGCATGTGTTGCTTTGTTATCCTCAGACTGCCGTGATCTTTTTGCCAGTGAGTTCATGAGCTCCACCACTGATGAGTGCTCGGCACAGTTTGCGCCCATTATGGGCCATGTGTGCACGGTCCCGCTCGGTGCCCGTACTACCTGATCACATACACCACACATACAGGAAGCTCTTTGTTGACCGGACCAATCAGTACCTGGGGGAACAAGTGGAGAGCAGAGTCTGTCCCAAGAATGGGACATCACCAATAACTTGTGGCAGTTGCTAGGCAACGAAATTTGTCGATTTTAGAGTGAACTAGTTGTCATTAACTCTATACATTTTTCAGAATAAATTCCTTGTGGTTTGTTTTCTTTGCACAAGACCTAATACTGAAAGGAAACTCAGCTGTGGGAACCTTATCAGGAGTAATTAGCAGCTTATAGTCATATAATTATATAGTTATATGTTATATAGTGGCAAAACACAACTTTGTTACAAAAGCAGGTTCAGTTTTCTTGCTATTTTCTTGGCAGCTAATGCAAGTCTTAATCCTTGGATGTTAGCATCCGTTTAGATTTTTTTAGTTTTTAAACAGATTTGTTTCTGTGTTGTATATTCCTAGGATGGAGGTGTCTGTTTCTGTGTGTGTGTGTATGTGTGTATTTGTGTGTGTTTGCATAGATCACATTTGAGGACCAAATTGTCCCCAAAGTGTAGTAAAACCTGAAATTTCCCTACTTTTGGGGACATCTTTTGAGGTCCCCATCTGGATAACCTCAGTTTTATAAAAAATATGTGAATACAATAAAAAAGGTAAAGATGCCAAAAGTCTTGTATTTGGGTTGGTTACTTATGGTTAAGGTTAGAGATGGGTAGAGGTTAAGGGTGTGTGTGTGTATGTACTAGAAATGCTCCTGTCTCTCTCAGAACTGCCCCAAAGTCAGAATTGAGTGGAAGTGGCTGCCTTGCTCATTGACCGCATGTACACAGCCCCCATCCCCTTCCAAGACTCGCCCCCAGCATGGGGAAGACAGTAATGAGCCCAGACAGGTATGTCCCAGCTGAAAGTTACTTTCAAACACCGTGCCCAAGTATGAGTAATGTGGTGCAGTTCGACGTGAGAGCAGAGGACACATTATCAGGAGAGGCGGCACTGCAAGCACAGCCGATGGAGAGAACATCCTCCCTGTGGACTAAAGACTCACACATATTAAAGCTGACTCCTTTGACAGGGCTACGTCCATGTTGAGGGGCAGCAGGACTCAACCCCAGCCAGTTGGTGAGTGTACTCACTCATTATCTGTGTGAATAGTCCATCTGATTTCCCATAAAGCCGATAAATAAATGACAGGGTGGTCATGTTGGGATGTCAGAGGTTAAAGGCCAGAGGCATTAGGGTTGACTCCGCTTCCCTCTACACTCCCAAAGCTCCCCCCCACTTCTGTCAGCTGATCGATCCTCATTGCCGATAGTGCCAGCGGGGGCTCGCTCAAGGTTCCCCCGCCGCTATAAATGACAGGATGATATGAAACCCCAGCGGTGGGGAGCAGATTTACGGCTTCATGGCTTCTGGTTCTTCTGTTTCTCCATCACCGTGACCAGCTCAGCAGGAATGACCTTTCATGGGTCACTGTGCAAGACCCAGGAAACTTATCTGCTCACAGTTCAGGTTTTTTTAATCAACCTTCCAAGTGTCACCTCACTTGGTTTAAAGATTCAAATCCTGTATGACTGTGTGTGTCCCTTAAGTTAAACTGTCATCTCAGCCTTGAGTCCTATGCTGCCTCGGATACGGTCCAGCCTCCCCCCCATGACCCCGAGTTTATAGGATGGATGCAGAAAGATGTGGGTGGCAGGAGTGAGATCCTGATCGACCAAACAGCCACTGATGTAACATGGACGGATTAACTGGAAATTCTAATAGTATATGATAATACAATGTTTTTGGTGTTTATTTATCTTTCTTTTCTGAGATTCTCTGTTTGTTTGTCTACCTGCTGATCCTCAGATGCCGGCCAAACCCTCCAGTTAAGTGTGGTGAGACATGCATTCACAGTGAGTATTGCTGTTACTTATTTGTTTATTTTGTGGTCTAAAAAAATCACACACTTTCGACAAAACTGTATCGGCAGGCATTCTACCACACTTGCATTTCTTCCACTGGGCATTATGTGCTTATCTGATCTCTTTTACAATACATGTTTCAAAATATATTCCATATAAATGATTGAGCTACCTGGAGAGAACCTTTTATTTTGAGGCGCTGAACCACAGAATAGGAAGGCTGACTTAGGAAAAACATCCAAAGAAAAACCAATTTTATACTGAGGACTCATGCACACAGCAAGTCCAACTTGTCAAGTTGCAAACACTTCACTGGTGATCTTTTAGATAAGATAAGGCTGACTGCTGCATGTGGTTTACTTGCAGGTTGCTAACTGGATGTCCGTTTGGTCACTAATGCTAGACTAATATGTCATCATTGTTGTTTCCTGTGACTTACAGGATTAATTAAACATGAGTCAGTGGTTTGTCGTTGTTGAAAATTCAACACAGGACTGTGTAGAGGTTAAAGAGCATCACTTCAGAATTATACAAGTTAATAACCCCTAAAAAGTTCAACCAAATGTATCAACCCAATAGCTGGCAATGTCGCTTCTACATTATTTTAACAGTACTTGTGTCGTTATTCATCATTTTAGACAAACAGCTAATATATTCTGACAAGAAAAAGCAGGAGACAACCTTGTAGAAAAACTGTAAAACTAAAGTAAACATCAACTTCAATCAGCACAGCTGACCTAATAAAACCATTCCAGGTGGACCTGAATAGACCCGGCTGAGTGTCATAAATTAGGTTGTTTTACCATTTAGTCCAAAGGAATCACCTGAAGTTGGGTGATCAGTCTAGTGTCAGGTAGAACATGCACACGCTGAACATCAAAAACCATTGATAGACGTATAACTGTCAGCAAAGTAAATGTCTGTAAAACAAACAGTTTGCTTTCTGTCGCTCAGTTAATATTCAGTGTCAAGTACAAAGGGAACAAGGCAGTGGAGGAGCACGCCAGCGTGAATCCTCAATGTGATGTACGCTCTGTGATTAACAGAAGCATGAATTGACATCTTGGCCTTCATGTTTAATTCAGTTCATCGCCCCAACGCCGCATTTAGTTCAGTATAAACCATTTCCGCTAAAGGATATTTACCGCTCTGCTTGCCAGAGAGGCCTTGACATGGTACTCTCAGGCTTTTGTTGCTGTTGATAAAATTGAGCATTTAAGGGCTTGTGCTTTTGATTCGCTTGGAAAAATACCACAATTTGCATAGACAAAAATCTGTATTCACTGGGAAAAAAAAAACGAAAATTCCGGAAGAAAATTTCTCTTAAAGGTCACAGGAATTAGCTTTTTGCCTTTATCGGTCCCCCAGGGGCCAGTAGAAGGCGGCTGTCGGGCTGCTGCTACGTGATGTAAGATTGATTTTTGGTTCTGACGTGGTTAGGCTCGGCCGGCGGTAACCCGTGGCAGCGCGGGCGAGTGGCCGTCAGCACTTGACTACGTGAGGATGTGTGGTTTTTTTAAAAAACGAGGTTTGTTTTACACTGAGGGTCTAATTAATATATTAAAAATTATGTTCGGGCTGAAGCTGTCTGCTTCAAAGACACTGCAGCATGGTGGCGACTTGCCCGGGGCCCGCACCCCACTGAGCGACGCCGGTTAAGCCAGCGGCTAGCCAATCACAGGACGGAAGCGCACTTTGTAGTGCAGGCGAGGACACTACAGGCAACGGGGGGTGGCCGGGTGGCCGGGTGCGCCGGAGATTGCCGTGGCCTGCATGTTAACAAGCTCCCGACCCCCCCACGTCCTTGCCCTTTTTACTACAGCCCATCTCTAACCTTGGCATGATGGTTCTTCATCTGGTCATGCTCTGCAATGCCTGTTCTCTCTCCTTTGGCAACCTCCCCCCCCTGTCTGCAACTCATTTGCTCATAAAAACACCTGTTTCCAAAAATAATATACAATATATCCAAAAATAATGAATAATCTTTTCTTCAAGAGATTTTTTTGTCATTAGAGTTTACATATATATATGTAAGTGCCAGGATTGAACATCCAGGATGTTTTCCAAGCCTTGTGCCCAGTGACCCTGGCCAGGTTGAATGCGAATGGATGGATGGATGGATGGATGGATGGGTGGGTGGTGAGTCACTGTTTGGTTATTGCTTAGAGGTAGGTAAATCATGTCCGGATGGAACTTGCACAGGCAGGTATCCCTTGGGACTTTAGCATGTAATGATGTTAGCAGTAATGTTACACTCTTGCGCCATGCTGTGTGGAAGGGGACACATTTCATCATGCTAATGGACATGGCACCCCCGCCTCACGCATGTGACACTGCAAGAGATGAAGCTAAAATCGCATTTCTCTCCCGGTGGGGATCTCGCGTGAAAGTGGGGTCTAGAAGAGAGGACATTCTGCTACGTGCCTCTGGGGGGGGCGGGTTCTGATAATGAAAAAAGGTGCGACATGGATGGGAGTGTCGGCAGGGAGCGCACGCTGTCACCCTGAGGCAGCCCCTCACCCTCAGCTCTGAGGATGGTGATGGTCCGTATTAATTCACAGGAGCACGGGCACTCTCCAGGTGTGAGGGCCTGTCCACGCTGAATAGGGCACGAAAGTTCACAGAAGTTTCCTTCCTGGAGATGGATCTTTCAATTCTGTCCTTATCACTGCTGAATCCATTTGAATGAGACATGCGCACACATCTTCCCTTCTGGGGGAGGAGGGGGGGTAAAGGCCTCGGGTCCAATCAGGGGCCAAGGCTGTCAGTCATCATGCTGTCTGATTTGTCGGCAGTTGGAGACCTAATTGCCTCTCTGAGCCGAACCCTAAAAAATCCCGCCCTCCTGCTTCCCCATCTCTCACTGCAACCTGACAGGATTTTAAATGGGCCATTTAATTAGCATTTTCTAAACATGTAGGGGCAGAATTAAGTTAACAGGCATCCCTTTAATTATTCATGAAAACAAATTAACCTTTAAATATCAGCGAGAGGAGGGCCTCGCCTGTTTTCCTTCGGCGCGGCTCCGTCAAGCTGATTTCCGAAATTTATTCAAATTTGTGGCCACCCCGGACTCCTCCTCTTTCCAACCTTTACCCCTTGTTGGGCCCTTGGCACCACTTCTGTATAAGGTGCGATTGTATGTGGGGCACTAAGTAGTTCATTATGTGACTGGCAGTCAAATCAGGTCAGATGGATGCAGAGCTGCCCCGAGCTGGGATTTGACAGCCAGCTAAGAGACGCGTAATAATAAGTTAATTAGACGTTCGCTCGCTGGACCTGGAGCCAAGCCATCGACGGTGTACAGTGGCTCCGGTGCAAGAATATATTTCGCAAACACGCCCCGGATTCTCTTATCACGCACTGAGGTAGCGGTGGTTCTCTCATTAGGATTAAAACTCCGCTGGTTTCAACATTCCAATTGTCTCTAACTGAAGGGGGGGAAAAATGAACTTTTCAAAAGAAGTAGAATAAACCTATTTTAGCCGTGTTTACTTTTCGACTCCTGACAGCGGCGCTTTTAATTAGTGCCCGTGGACGCAGGGATCCGCGCATGCCCACAACACCCGCAATATGTGACCTTTAAATATCACACTTGCAGCGGCAGCCACGTCGGCCGTTTGATGCGAAGTTCTGCGTACCAGAACGGACATGTGGCGAGAGAGGCTGGGGGATTTTCCCCTCAGTGAAGAGGGTCCATCAGACAACTGGAAGGGTAAAAAAGGATTCGTTTCATGCGAGTGGCTGGTGCATCCTGGGAATACGAGTGCCGGCTGGCAGAGCCAGGAAATGGCGTGCTCTGGGCCAGATGACGTGTGTTAATACATGGATCTGGACCACTTTCGCGGGCTGCGGCTCTGGCCTTGGAGTTTCACGGGTTATTTTTAGGTCCATACATAATTTACTCGGCCGATGAAGAGGATTTATAAACACATGCAAATGGTCACGTGCAGCCCCCCCCAGCTCCTATCGGGCTCTGCCGCCAAACCGCGGAAAGGTCGAAGGGTGTTCTCCAGAAATGTCAAATCCCTGCGGGCGAACGTCCCTGTTTTTCTGGGCTTGTGAGTCTGATCAGCGCCTGCTAGGACAGAAAGGCAATGACCGCTTACATGGTGCTGATTGTTGTGATTCATGGGTGCAGGGGCCCCCAGGGACCAGGCGCCGTTTGGAGTGTCATTGCCGTGGTTCTTTATCCATGCTGTGGGTCGGCCCACTTTAGCATGGCACCATACACATGTTCATTCCTGCAAGACCAGTATACACCTTGAATCTCCCTTTCTGCTGATTGACTACATTTATTAAATTTATGCCAGGTTCCTCCAGATTTGTTGCGTGTTGCTGAGTTACTATAAATTTGTTGGTGTTATTAGCCTAATTCTTTAGGGTTTGACTGCAGGATTATGTGTCTTTTTTCGATGATATTTTTGTTTTTATGGTTGGCGCTCCTCGAGAAGCCTTCATCCGGGCGGCCTTAAACAGCTTATTCTTTATCCATTTATAACGACGAGCTTTTCAGCACGGTTAATCAACGGCTGGGAGGCCAGCAGACTGGGTTACTTAACTCAACCTGCTCCCAATAGCAGCCAAGCCAGTAAGACAACTGGGTCAGTGAAGTAATGGCAGATTCAACCTTCAGAAGAGGGCAGTGGCCGGCCTCGTATCTGACGACCCACATTTGAGAGCAATTAATCGCGGTCCTATGCATAGAGTCTAGATCCCCTTCCCTCTAAATGCAATGAATGTTTAGACTCTTTCTCTGCCCCAATGGCTTAGGATAAAAGCGTCTCCTAGGCAACAGAGTAGCAGCATTATTGTACAAATAGCCGGACTGGGCCACTGTTGACGTCACTCACAGTGGAAGTCGTCCGCTCTGTCATGGTGGGCCCACCTTCTGGGTCCAGTGACGTCTCTGGGGCCCATTTCACATGTGAGTGGCACCCACTGGTCTTACCCCCACCCCCAGCCAGATAAACTCTGAGGCCAAGAGGAAAAAAACAGTACCGAGAAAGACCAGTGACTCCAAAGGCGGGGTGCTGAGTCAGCACTCAACACTGCCCGGCACAAGACGCGTGTCAGCACATCTGACCCATACGGCCTCATTAAACGGCCCGACAGTGGCAGCTCAGAGCTGCCATTTCTGAACAGGGCTGCTTCCTTCAATCCATTAAGTCCCCGAACAAGGGTTCTTGGGGTCCGCATGAGAGGTACAAGCCCCAGACCCCCAGCCCTACACCTCCGCTGAAATCCCTCCCTCCACCCGGCTTTCCTCATTAGTGGCCTGCTCGGGAATAAAAGAGCGACTGCGGGCGTTTTTGTTTTGGGTGAGTAGGACGCCGTGGTGTGTAAACCTCACCACAGGGCTGAGCCTTTTTGGGATGTGCTGCATTGAGAGACATGTGTCCCTGTGGAAAAAGAAAAAAAAGAGAAACCATTCATCGCCATCATTCCCGTAATTTGCCGTATTAACTTTAAAATCTTTAAGATAGCACAAGAAAACAATTCTTGTTTCCTCAGCAATCAGACGCTGTAAATGGAGGCAGGGTTACTGTGCTGTTGCTGTAATCACATCACAGCTTTATGGTGAGATTTTACTCTCATCAGTAAATAAAGGGGCATAAGCCTCATTTGATGATAGTGTATTCATTAGCCTCCATTAAGTAATGGGATGGAATTAATAAGGGAGCGATGGAAGATTCATTTGGAACATAAATAATGTGTTTTTCCCTTCGTTCCTCTGTGAGGAATGGATTGTTTTCTGCGCCGCATGCAGCAACGGGGCTCTGCTCTCTTGTTAAGTCAAAGGCAGAGTCTCTTTGCTATCATCTTCAACTATATGACACACAGGTCACACAGTGAGGTGACACTTCTGTATTGTTGGCCGCAGTGCAAAGAAACAGTAATAAATAAGGTATAAATATGTAAGCCATTTAAACATAACATACTGAGAGAAGGATATAAGACAGACACGTACCTAACACACTTAACACAAGAACACACAGGAACAGGCAGTGCTTGGACACCTCGCCGCGTCACCCGGCACCCGGCACACCATTCCGCCATCTTGGTTTCCAGTGTCCTGTGAGGATCCGGGCTGGTCGCACCCGGGCTGGTGCTCGGCGGGGACACTGCACTTTAACCTGCCCTCCTCCTGTTTGTGTTCGGCTTCTTCTCAGCTGCCGGGGCACCTTCGCTCACCCACTTAGAGGACCCCCACATGGCTATGTAGGCAGCGCTGTCACGAGCGAGACCCACGATTAAAAATGGAAGGTGGTGTGATTCCTTGTGGAACCTGCTGAAGGCCGTTTTAGGCTGCATAATCTCCCCAGAACGCCGTGAACCGAAGCAGACTGCGTTACGGCTGATAAGAGCTTTTTGAAATGAAGGTCAGTGGTTATGACACCTGTTCACTGGCCCCTCGGTGGGACAGCTAGGCACCCTTGCTGTTTAATCTGGATGTAGCTTGTGCTTCGGCCTATTTTAATAGTGGGAGGGGCCTCATACATAACTCTCTCAGAATAGACCTGTGCGCTTTAGTAATAATTGGCTGTGTTTATGTACAGTTTAATTGGCCACAGGAGTTGATCTTGCCCAGCTCTGCATGCGTCAATCTGTCATTTACGCGGGATTGGATGTGATATTGTGCTGAAATTGGTTTTGGCCTCCTTTGAACTATAGAATGAGAGAGAATTATTTTGGGGGGCATCAGTAATCTGTTGTTGAAGGTGTTGGGTGTTTGATATCACCCCCACTAGGTCGCTTAGTAGATTATCTTCTATCTGGAAAAGAATGCACCCGGAACGTTAAATGATTTGTCAAACCCGATCGGGAGAGCAGTAAGCAGAGAGTAGGCCCGGCGTCCATGCGCTACTCATGGCTGACATCTAACCTTGAGGATAGACAAAGCTGCTTTGCAGCATCTGCTGTTACATTTGTACTTTATATTTTTAAATTGGAACCTGGGAGGGGGGGGGCAGT
>JABFEA020000002.1:28928596-28948580 GCA_019775915.2 Cyphomyrus plagiostoma
TCTGGGTTGCCGTCGTAGCGTTCAGGCAGGGCGATAGGTGGTGCTGCTGCACGCGGGGGGGAGGCCGGCAGTGGCACGTTCGCGGCTTGGTTCGCCAGAAGCTGCTCGACGGCGGAAAGACGGTTATCAAGGTTTCTTGCTGAATCCATCATTAAGGCGAAGTATTCTGTAGCGCCTGCGGAAGGATGCGCGGACTCAGGAGTGCAAGAAACCGGGAATTTATTTAGGAGGAAGGTGAGGACCGGGATCCGGCTCCAGACGGAAGCGGAGCGGGTCGGGAGCGCTCTCTCGCCTAGGCGGGCGGAAGCGGAGAGTAAGGGAGAGGAGAGGAGAGCAGGCGCGGTGTCCGAAGGGCTGAGCAGGATTCGTCGTCGTGGGGCAAGCAGAAGGTTCGATAGCCAGGAAGTCCGTCCGACATATAAGGACACAGGGAACAAACCGGGGGTAGGCAGGACAGCACACACCGGGTCGGGACGGGAAGGCGGGTCACGAACGGGGGCTGGGCTGTGGAACAAACAGGTAGGTAAATGACGAGACAGCGGGAGAACAAAGAAACGCACAAGAAGAGATTGCTCAGCAAGGCACATCGAAATAGAAGGCTCAATACTTCGCGAGGAAGGTAAGGCTGATTCCCCTTTTAACTGAGTCGGTGATTGCATGAAACCGGCGGCACCTGTCCGGTTCCGCCCCCCGGTCCCGGGGACGTAACAACCTGCGGATTGAATAAATTAAGCGCGACATTATGTGATTTGCATTACACAAATGCTTTTTGATGGGATCTGCCGCTTTTGCGCATTAATTTTTCCTTCCGGTGGCTCAATAGCTTATAGTTCTAAGTGTTATTAAGTCCTATAATCTCATCATCTTCCACATCAGAAGGACAGCAGACACAAAGCATTGCACGTTTCAGTGTTATACATTTTTATTGAGTGAAAGAAGATTAACATAGTTGTACTGATAATGCTTCAGAGGATAGATTCACATTACAGATTTTAACATAAAACTACATAATCACGGATACAAAACCTATCACAAAAAAAATCTTTAGTGCGATTTCACTCCCGTATATACCTTGAATGTAGCTCAGCACAAATGACGGAAAAGCAAACAGTGTCACTACTCACAATGTCTGGGTTTCCTATCTTTACAGATGTAGTAGGATATTAAATAAATATTCTTCACAAATGCCACTTACTTCAGGTAGCCAAAATACAGCAAAATGTTAACTTAATTTTATATGTTGTACAGTGCAAATGCAGAATTTTTGCTAGAGAATTAGACTATTTGGAAAAAATCTTTTGCATGTTGGCACAGCTGAGCTAGGTGATAAGAAATGTTTCCGTCTTGCATTCACAATTCAGATGTTTTTTTTGGGGGGGGTGGGCTTAGTAGTTGTTACAGGCATTTAGGCTCCTCTGGGATTGTTCGTTTATTTATTGAAGCGCCAAATATGTACACAAGGTATAAAGGAAATTAGTCTAGAGCCTGGGACATACAAGAAATGACAATATCTTTCTGAGTAGGACAGCATTAAGAACAACCAAAAAACGTGGTCTGGGTTCCTCAAAAATTTAAAATTCACAAATTCAAGAGTTTATACTGCATTTTCACAGAATTTTCAATGAAAAAGCCAGTACAGACGCTTTACTTGCGAACGAATTACTTTCCGAAGGGCCATTCATGACTTGAAATGTTTGTAAGTCATTATTCAACATAATTTTAAGGGTATAGGCAAGTACAAAGGACTAGGATGCTGGGAGGGCGCACGCTATGCTGCTGCGCGGCGAGGATAGCAGCCAGAAGTCGTACTAGGCGGAACTGGCACACAGAAAAAAAAATTGATGTTGTGGACAGGAAACTGGAGCCCAAAGAACACAATTTGGACTTACAGTCCTCTTCGTCAGTACGTCTGAAAGTACGTAAGTTGAAAGTTCATAAGTAGAGGAGTGTCTGTACTGTGTTAATATAAAAACCATATACTCACAAGAATGACACAAAAGTATATACTAAAGTGGTCCATCTAAAGCCTGGAAGACATCAAGCTGAGTATCGGGAGTTAAAAGATGTCAGACAGACTGAGAGTCTGTGACTGCCTGGCAGGTTAGTGTGTGGCATGGTCAGACACAATCAGTCCCCACTGGCGCAGTTTTGGCCAATTCAGCATGTTGAATTAGTATCGGAGCTAATTGATGAAAATTAGCTTGATTGGGTCATATGTCAACCAACACCTCATGTCATGCCAATCTGTTCCTGTGCAAATTTTCCAACTGTTAGTCGGTCCTCGTCAACGTTAGTTTTTTTGCCGTCAGCAGGGTGTGTACCCAGCTTAATTGTCTAGAAGTACATATATTGTGTCCCTTAGAGGATCTCTTCGGCCGGTCAGTAAAACGCCTAGACCCCTGTTATTCAAATCGCGGTCCTCGAGGTCCGAGCAACGCTGGTTTTCCAGCCTTCCTTTACATGTGAGCCAGGTGTGACCAATCAGAATTAGTAATTATTAAACTAACTACCTGGGAGAACTGAAAACAAGGCCTGGATTTGTAATCAAGGTCCAGATTTGAAGAACCCTGGCCTAGACACACCAACAGCCACATGCTGCCTACGTGCTAATGTTGTCGTGAAATCATCATCCGGAAAGATCGGTTTGCATATTTAAACATTTTAATGTGTGTGATGGTGACCCCCAAAACCTGTTCCTCAGTGTTAATCACTGCGTACCTGACAAATCATATGTTGTCATGTCCGGCAGTGTAAAACTGAATTGAAATCACCAACTTCTGAGCTATGTATCCTGAGGCAGGGCTCTGAGTGGATGAAGGAAAGGCTTCTGTCAAAGAAGCACATCCCCAAGATGAAAAACTGCTAAATGTCATTTCTAATCACTACCGTTAGCAACAATTGGTCTTCTGGCTCTCTGATGGGGTGTGTGTGTGTGTGTGTGTGTGTGTAAAATATATAGCTGCATCACACACACACACACACACACAAGCCTCATGTAATATTTCCCATTTTGCTTGCTCTGGTAGGGATAACTATTATGTACTGGGACCAGGCTTCTCATGTACAAACCAGCATCTGGCCCCAGCACACGTTGGCTTTTCACCAAGATATATTCTACCTGCTGTTCTGGATCCATCCACTGGGTTAGGGCTTAACACAAAGGACACAGGGCTGTTCAAAGAAAACTCTGTTTATTATGCACTGTATTAAGCACATGTGTGACTGAAATACCATTTAAGGTGCAATCCGTATAACCACCTGCCATTAATTGCTATCTTTAAATGAAAAGGAGGAGGAAGTGAACTTTGGGGTGCAAACTGTTGTCTTATTTTCTGTTTGTGGTCTTTGGAGAAGAAAAGCACCCTTCTGAAATGTGCGACCTTTTGGTGGATGAGCCCCAGGGTTGATGGCCTTATCCTGCTTTGACTGCCATTCATACCTTGTGGACAAATTGCTTTTTACTTCTGATCATATGGACTGAAATGTGCACTGACTCAATAACGATGACAGGAGGAAGTCTTGTCTCTGTGCAGTTTCATAGGCCGCTACAGTTACTATGTAATTATAGAGTATTGTCTGGCTTCCTCATTATGGAAACCATACCAGTTTAATTGCTAAGTAGCCTCAGTTGACAGGAGTGTCTCTGTGTCTCAGCCATAAAGTGCTTTGTAATTCATGTGGACCTTCAGCTATGTTTATATTCCACCTGAGTATATTGCCCAAAGCCCCACTCAGAGATAAAAGGCTTCTGCTTGTTAAAAAGGTAACATTAGAAATTGAGTTAATTTAGCTACTTTAATGTCAACTACCTGGTTAAGACGTGTATCATTATATGAGAGCACTTTTAAGAAGAGTTTTCAGTCTCATGAACCCCCCCCGGTCTCTTAGTGTGCATATGTGGGTGTCGATATCTGGTAGCATTAGTAGAATTCGTGTTGTGCACATTTCCAGCAGGGAGCAAGGGTTGTGGTACAGAGGGTGGAATCCCATTAACTTCTAGGTGTATTCTCTGCTTGTGTATACTGTTCAGTGGAGAGCAGCTTTTAAATTTAAAAGGTACTTTTTGTAGTGTATGAAGTACTGTAATAGATAAATATGTATAATAATAAAATTGAATGGAAATGTTTTGTTAAAATAGTAAGCACTGAAATGAAAACAAAGAAAAAATCCTAGAACTTGAATAATGACATTAAATGAACCTTTACTAATAAGCTGTTGCATTGCTAATCATGATGAGAAACTGAAATCTGTGCCGTGATCTGTATTTCATTTTGCGATCTGACTTGGAGCCTAATAATGGTCTAAAATGAAATGACAAAAAGTATACTTTTTACATGTTTATCGAATGCATCAATGCAAATTACCTGTATGACTAGATGGCTTCAGGACTGACTCTTCCATACTTTCTTCCTCAGTAACACTCTGTTATTATTCCTGAACCATTATACTCTGTTAAACTATGCTGTTGATGAAGATAAGGTTTTCGTTTGCAGTGCAATGTTTCCTTTTCCGGCAAATATATTGTTTCCCATTTATACCAAGAATCCACTTCAAACTCATTTTCATCAAAACTTTCTGGTTCCTTACTGGATTTGGCAAACTACTGATAAGCAGTATCATTCTGTTTTCCTTATGTCACACTGTTTTCCCTGTGTTGGATTCATAACCACTGACATCAGTCAAAGAAAGAGGGTCCACTGGAGCCATAGGTGTTACCCTGTGATTCTTTTTGGCCTTCAAGTGTATTGAACATGTTGCCCTTCAAGTGATTTTTGTTGGATGACCACTCCTGAAAAGAGTAATAATGAAGTTGAATTTTCTCCATTTGTGCACTGGCTGTCTAACCTAGTATTGATAGAGGCTAAAGTCTTTAGAAATGGTTTTACAGCTCTTTCCAGCTTCAAGACCACTGGCTTCTCTGTTTTGAGGTTAGAGATTTTAACAGGGCATGATTCACCTTCAGAAAACTGTATTTCATAGAGCAGATTAATGCAGATTACACACTGTTTGTGTGTTACTTTTTCTAAATTAGTGTGTGCCCCTAATATTCAAACCTGATTGTTATCGTATTGATTGAAACATCAAATTCTTTTGTCCAAGAGAGAGAAACGCAGTGGACACTTGAGTTAATCAAATCACTTTAAATATATGAACTTGTTAGTCTCCCCTGCCTTCCTGCATGCATGCGTTTGTGTGTGTGTGTGTGTGTAAGGACAGGGTGTTTATTTTCTGTGTGCCCGTGATAGACCCAGTGCTGAAAAACAGTTATTATTGTTCTTTGTCAGTAGGTCAGATTGTCAGCATTTCACTCTCTTTCCTCTTTTGTGTCTGTATCAATTTATACAGTGCAAATTGCTTTTTAAGTGTTGATTTTGCAGCCTGGACAGTGCCTTGACAGAAGTGTTCCAAATTACCTTGGTATAATCCCATCTTCATCTTAAATCTGAGCCTCTTCTCAAGTTATTTGTATTGGAGGATTATTTTGAGATGCTGCACATGTTCTTGCCTTCCCCGCGTCAATTGGCTGTGTTCACCGAACATACTTAAGACAAGTACTGTATGTGCTATGTTCCAAGAGCAAAGGGGGGCAGGAAACGATGAGCTATTTCAGACGGATCATATGACTTCAGCAAATAAGTAATAAGTATTTTTGGCTTAGTCCATTTATACTGGTCAGCACAGGTGTCAAGAACATAATTACCAGTGTCCTGAAAAGTGGCTGTTGGTGGCAAGCTTTATTATACCTAACCCTTTCCTTCGTGAGTATATTCTTCTTAACATTGAGCTCCTTGGTAGCAGTTTTACAAGATTAAAAACCATCCAACTATCTTTCAAGAAACTTTGGAGTGATTAAGCATTAGAATCAAGGTCCCACACGGTATCCCTACAATCCACGTCTTTGTCCCTGTCTCTTCCATGTTCCCAAAGTATCATGTGACCTAACCAGCCCCCCTCTTCCTCGAGGCAAGTGACCTGGAAGAATGTGCTTTGAACAAAATGCTTCCTGTGACATTCCAGTGTTCCATGCGTGGCAGTAACCTTGGCGATGAGCTTTACAGCAGGCTTTTAATTCCAGTCACGCCCCCCCGTATCGGCCTAGGCTGCCTCTCTCCAGACGCATGCTGAATATCAGGCAGGGGTGAATCTCCAGGCCCTTCCCCACCACAGGCCCGTCCTCACTTGTCCCAATCCTCCCTGGTTGGTGTCTGTTGGGCTGCTACTAGTGGTACGTTGATGTGGAAATTTTGACAGATAACAGATTTATTTTTGTCTGATTTTGCCGTTATCGGCACTTTCGGACAAAATACAACGGACTGATGCCCATTGATTATTAACAAATACTGGCCAATACCGATATATTAAGCGATATGCCATGCATCTCTAGCTGTTACACTTACACATCACCAATCTCACCATCCCCTCCTGTCCCAGATGTGAAAACTGATGGAAGTCTACACTGACTCTTTCTTTGCTTTGTTCTGTGTGTATAGGCTTAATAGTAATAGATCTGGGTGCATAGATTGTAGTATGAGAATAAGTGAAGCCTTGACTCCCCCCCGACTTACAACTTGAGGGGCTGGCAGGGGGCTTATTTCCTATCTAGACTATAGCTTGCTGAAAAGTGTTTGCTCGCAGTGAGGTGCAGACCACAAGCTACATGCTAACACCTCTGTGTACAGGCACTCTAATAAAGGAACTTCTTTCATTCTGACCTAGCCAGGAACATTTCAGCAGCACAGGCATCCAGGTACCTGTGGAGCACCTGAATATGAAAAAGGTGTGTTTCGGCTGGGGAGTGCTAACCTCTCTCTCAGCTTGCTAACAGATTCGTTTTCACAGTGTGATACAAATTCCCAGGCCGCGTATTTAGTTTTTCTGTTTCATTAAGTAGAAATTATTTGCGTATGCATTTTTCACAGTTTAACGCAAGCCAAAGCTTTCACTAAGACCTGACAAGTTATTTTTAGAAAATAGTTGTCACCCCGTAGCGGATGCCATCTCTGAAGTGAAGCATTGCACAAACTGCTAAACATTTGCCATGTCGATTGTGTAAATAAGACAAGTGCTAAGCGTCCATGTCAGACTTTAGCCATGATTGTGCAAATGTATAGATGTGAAAGACGGGTCACACGTAGGTGTTGATAACTAAGGTTCTTTTTTGTTTGAGCCTGGCTTTAATCAACATTGGAACCAAGGTTGCATGTAACACTGCCAGGCAGTTCTGAGTCATAAAACAGTCAGTCATAAATTGTTTCCCCACCTTCTACATGCCTACGCCCCCCTGCTCAACCTTCCCAAGGACCTCCTTCCATTCAGCACCCCAGAGTGACCAGGAAGTGGTGAACTTTATTTAAAGCAGGGCGGCGGAACCGCAGAGTGCCGGAGATGAATAAGAAACAGAGAAATGTTCACCTTGCTGACTACGTCCATGGCTCACGGAGAATCGTCGCAAAGAAAGTCACTTTCGGAGCCATTACCTGTCCCGCTTTTAGCATGAGAGGGGTGTGTACAACTTGGTACAAATTCAGAAACTGCCACCTCTCCCATTGTTATTTTCAAAATTGCTCCAATTTGAATGGATTATTTTGTTTTCTGTGGATGTATGTGTTATATGCCTTGATTTTGTTTAAAGCTTCGTTCCTTGAGGCTGATCGCCAAGGAATTGGCACCGTCATTCTCTTCCCGCTCGAAATGGCGTCACCGTGGGATAAGGAGCTGAGTTCACTCGAGGCCTCTTGAAAGAGTCTTTCCATGTGGAGCGACACAACATATGGATCTTTCTCAGCCACGGAATGGTAATGATCGTGAAGCTGTGTCAAAACCATGAGGAAATAAAACGTGCGACGTAAACGGAACAGTTTGAATGGCAGATTCACAAAACACCTCCACGCGGCCAGAGGGCGTGGTGAAGCTTAAGCTTTGTAAACCAGATTGTCTTCCCCGATGCTCCTCACTCATATTTGTTTACTCTATGGTGTGGTGAGCGTCTCCCTTGAAGCACTATTAATAAAAATGAAAGTTTTATCACAAGGAGATGATCTATGGTTATTCCCAAGGAGAGAGGATGGGCAGTGCGGGGAGGGTACAGGCATCTTGTGGACTGATTGTGGACTGAAGGCATCTGTCTGGAAGTGGCTGTAATTGGTTGTGGCACGGTACTGCCTCATTAATATGGAGCCCAGGGGAAGAGACAGCCATCTTCTTTCCCCTGTGTTTGACTATTCAACAGAATCGCCATTGACACTAAACACACAGCACCCCCATCGACTGCTTCAGTGCTAATGCTAATGGTGTGAAAGCACAAAGGTGCTTCAACGAGGCATCGGTGGTAGGGGGTTAGAGGGCCCTGAATGGGGTCGTGCCCCCATTCTAGAATCTCATTCGTCAACTGGAGCTTAACGAGATCTGGGGTCTGACCTTGTTCAGTCTAATTGTGCCTTTTCTGCATTGCCTACTTACCCTTTGTGAGATGGTACCTTACTCTCATTTGCAGATGAACATGAAAGCTCGCAACTTTAGTGATACTTATCTTGGGAATGGGACAGCAGCCCTTTGTGATTGGCTTCATAAATAAACAGATTTTGAAGAATGCATTTTGAAATTAGTTTAAATCAGACTGGAAACTATCCAATGCTTTCCTTTATACTTTTTTGTAAGTATCTGTGTCTTTGTTACCATTTGTAATTAGGATGTCTTGTAATTTCAACATAAAGCCCTTATTTTTAGCATCTCCTCTGGTGTCTGGGGGGAATAAAACCACTCAGTTTCTTAACTCTGTGTTGAGTCGCAAGATTTTATTTTGATCCTGGTTGATATATGACTGCAGAGAGGAATGGATTTAGGGGAAGATTACTGCTGTATCGCAATACCTCCTCTTTATGCATCTAATGCAAAAGCACAACTGAACCGCTCACTTGGGATTAGTACTTGGGAAGGAATAACCTTAAGATATTTTGTGTTGTATATACTGTATATATCCCACCCAGTGTTAACAGGTTGTTTATCCCCAAAATGTCACCAGCACCTTTACTGGTAACCAAAAACAGGGTTAAGGTACAGAGATACATTATAGCCTGGCGTGTATAAGCCAACCAAATTCCTTCCTGCTTTTAGTGATCTGCAGGCATGACGGATAAAGCAGCATGAGCCTAGGACCAGGCTGCCTTATCACTCAAAGCCATACTGTTCCGACGCTGGCCGAAAGAGGTGTGCCCACTCTGGGGTAACACTGGCACATCTTGATAACACAGAATAACTATTGATAAACAAACTGACTGAGGAGCAGCTGTGCTGTGGAATTCTCTGCATATTGCTGTTTCTTGTTTAGCATTGTTGATTTGAACATGTGTTCAACAGTCTCATTTTCCATAACCTTTGACCTGGCACTGGTGTTCAAATCCATCTGACTGTCCTACAGAAGTCTGACAGACTAAATTTTAATTCAAACATTACAATTATGTATACGGATAATTGTGAGTGTGGTATGGAGAGAAAGGATTCACTTCTTTCAAGTTAACTCATAGGAATCCTGTGGTTAACAATGAATTATTCATTAAAAATACGAAACTCTCTCTCTGGTGGAACACGCCAAATCCTTAGAGCTGAATCGCTATGGGAATGCGAAGGTCAAATTAAATAGGTTTCCACACAAACTATTTAATGATGAAGAAGAATGAAAATTAACTATAATTGGTTTAAAACGTCTAAATGTAAAGGACTCTTACAGGCCCTACAGCCAAATGAACATTTTCTGCGGTGTTCTTTGAGCAAAGTTAATAACTCTTCAATTAATCATGAGGGGTCCGGCTTTGCCCCCTTCTCGTTCTTTAGATGTGAGGTGATTCAAGCTCATCCAATCACATGGCATGAGAATGCGAGTATTAATGCCTATTCAAAGTCATAGGCAGAGGGCAGAAGACCTCCCCATTCCAGTCTCATGCACCAGAAGGGCTACAGAGAGTCAAGCCTTGCCAAAAAGCATCATTAAATCATGCTGAAATATTTGCCTCCTCTGCACAGTGTCTATTTTCTGCAATGAATCAGTGTGGCAATAGTCACTTTAAGGAGTGTGTATAGACCTAATCATTCACCCCTGCCTCACCTTAATATTTGTTCGGCGTGCCACCATATACTCATCCTAGATCTTATTTAAATTTTATATTTTAATTTTCCTTGCGGTACTGTTTGATCAACCCCCCCCCGGCCCCCAACATCACCTTGCAATGCAGCTAAAATCTTGTATAAACACTTGAAACACTTTTAGGTAGTTACTGATCTTTAGCATCCATGATCTGTAGAACCTATGACCCACTGCCCACAATGTACCCCACCCCTCCGCCTTGACCCTATTTGAATGAAACTCAACAGAACAATGGCCAACTGACTTTAAAGCACTCACACGTAGGAGCCTGTTTGCTGACTGCAGCCGTGAAGTCACCTCTGATAGCAGAATCCCAGCCCAGACATTTAAATTATTCAGTCTGCTTTTGCACAGGAGAAACCCAATCGGCATCTTCATATACAAGTGTTCCTAAGGGAATTTGGCAGACAGAAAGGAACACCGAGCGTAATCTGTGGAGGAGAGAAAGGTTTGTAATTGGGAAACACATTGACTGTTGCCTTTTTCGCAAGGTGCCACCAGTTGGGTTTTTAGGCCCTGGGGCTGCCAACATAGGTGGGAATCTGTGCCACCTTCGTTCTTTGCCAAGCACCAGAGACATAGTGCCCTTCTTGTTTGTCAGTTTCATTATTTTCCTTATCTTTCTCTCCCTCTTGCCTGTTTCTCAGTTGTGTACTTCTCTGCATTCTCTCACACCCACTTATCAAGCCCCCTCCTCCCCAAACCTTCCTCACAAATGTCTTGTTGCTCCTGATTTCTTTCCTCCCTTTGAGGGTCAATACGAGGAAATAATAGCCCGGCTCTCTCTGAAAATCAAGTCGATTCCTTGTGCAGCAAAAGCAACAGAAACTCATGGCAGGGTGTCTGTGGTTCCCAAAGAGCACCAAATTGTGTTGTTCACGTTCAGTCTCCTTGTCAGTCTGGGGCCACTGTCTCACAAGACACAAAGATAGTTGGTTTCCTTAACGGCAGTAGAGCGGCCGGCCTGATCCTAAGTAAAGGGATGAGGTAGTTGGGTTGAGGCAGCAGTGTGCGGATGTCCTAGAAAGTGTATGCTAGATTTTCTGAAACGTACATAATTCTTGGACCAGTTCAGACGTGAAGTTAGGACGGAAATTCTTTTGTGATATGCCTTATTATGTGGTTGGCCTTTGGCTGTATTATATGGCTAAACAGGACATTCTCTCCAGCGCAATCTGCTACTATGTATTTATGCCGGTGGATGTTAATTTGAATTAGTGATTGTACATACCTTTCCACAAGAATACAGATTTGAACCCCAAATCTTACTGTCATAAATGGAGTTTCCTGATAACTGCACCGGATACTTAACTGAAAGCCATGAAGTATAGAGTTCCAGTAGCTTACTTCTTGTTCCCTGCTAGTTATAGAAACTCCTTGTACACTTGCAGACTTTGCCCCGTACCCCACAAGTTTCGCTGTTTCATTTTTCATCCTCCACTTACACTGGGCACTATTTATTAGTTCAGCTTCATTAAATGGAAAGTACAGCTGCCATGTCCGTGGAGAATAGCTCAAATTGTCTGGTTGCTTCAAGGGAAGTCACACATGGAATGACTTTCTCCCCAACAGAATATTGATCTTGTTTCCTTTGGATACACAGAGATCAGTTTTATTTTCTTTTTTTTTTGAAGACACTTGATCCTTTCAACCATTAGGTTGGTGTTTTCCCCTCTTCTCTTTCTATGAAGTGTAACTGGGAAGAATAACAATTACCTCAGTGTCATTTTTCTGTTCCTTGGTGTGTTCGTAATAACTTAACTGTCATTCTCTAAAAGCCATTCTCTCTATTACTCTGTTGGCTTGGTTACTATGGTTACTATTTTTACAGAAGTCATAATATCAAACTTACAAGAATGGATACTTGAAATTAAATATTCTTATTTTTCATTTTCTTACATGGTAGAAAATAGGTTTGCAAAAGTTGTACCTCATTCTGTCACAATTGTTTAATTATTACATCATGTTGACTCCATTTCTGGCTATGTATATAGCTAACTATCTGTTTCTTGTGCACAGAGCCATGTGTAAAGAATAGAAAATCAGGTCAGAAGCCCTGCTTTGTCAGAGAGTGAATCATACATGTAAATGTTCATCACAAAATGTGTGATTACCTGCCTATTTTGGTGCTATTTTGTTGGTTCTTGTCCTGTGTAGGAGTGAGTTGGCATCAGTTTTGCAGTAATATCAAGGGTTTGTGATTTCTTAAAGGATGTTACTAAAGTTAAATGTTACGACATTAATATAGCATCTAGATTTTTAACTTGCATAAGAAAAGCCTTTGTGGAAATACAATTACATGTAATTCTAATATTAATAAAAAAAAATATATTTGGAATACTAGTATAATTGCCGTCACATGTATGTAGGTGAATATGTCAATTCAATGCTAGGGCCTGCCTCTTCAGTAACATCTCGGCCATACCTAAAGCCATCCATGTATAGGTTCCAGACCTGCATGTTGTCTGTTGAGTCACATAACTGCCAGACTTGTAAATGTCACCTTTTTTGTGATTTACAGTTTTCTTTTTTTTTGTAAATTCATCTTATTTTCTAAACTTGCCAGTTAATCGACTTAAGCTTGCTGGGCTGTTGAAGGCAAATCCGGTCTCATCGTTTATGGAGAATATTCTTTGGAGTACTGAAAGGAAGATGGACAGTGGAACCCAGCCGCATCGCCCCGTGGATAGGAAGATGGGAGGTCGCATTAAACACAGCACCCGCCAGATAAAACTTGACAAAAGTTATCAGGATTCAGAGATCTGCTCTGTCCCCTGCCTCTTGTGCTAGCAATGACAGGACTGAAAGGGATTATAAATCTTTCTTTGAGGATCTGCAGTGTGGAAAATGGAAATTGCAAACACCTCAGATTTACAACCAAGCAGGCCAAGGAATGCACTTCCAGGTTCGCAAAGCGAAGAGAATTTATTTACCCATGCGTTTTATAAAGCCTGGATTGCATCAACAGGGGCCCACCTTGATGAGATGTAGAAGTTTCACCCTCCATGATGGGTAAGATGATCTGCTAGTGGGTGTTTAATTGCAGTGTTTTGGAGAGTGTGACAAATGATGTGAAGAATGGAGATGAATGAAGGAGATCAGGTCCCTGAGCTGTGCCCAGCTGTTTGGCCAACCTCCCCTGGCAGTGATGTATGGTGAGACGTGGCTAGGGCGCACTCACAACCCCAGAAAGGTTGTGTTTTTGTAAAGGACCGCGACATCTATGTGAGCGATAAGTCCCTGTTGCTCCACCAGCTGTGGGAAGGCCCCCAGCAACATGGAGGGAGTCTGGAGGGCATCCCTCCTCCAGACACTCCCGCACTATACTGTCAAGAGGTGGCTGGAAATTCTATACCTAGGAAGTTCTACCTATCCTCTCACTCTGTGGCTACAGCTTTAGAAAACTGCAGTCATTAAGCAAGTTTGCTTTGGTGCAGGATTTATGAGAATTATCGTGGCATTTTTGCTTCATTACTACGGGCAGACTGGAAACGTCTCAGAGATGGATTCCACAGTGGAAAAATACTGATCAAGCAAAAACAAAAGAGTGAAATAGAAGTGCTTGACTAAATAAATAAATATATTCCAAAGTAAGCTTATCTCAACAATGCATCATGGCCAGACCAGTTGGGGTTGACAGTGAGGCGTGGGGACCACTGGGTCTCTAAGTCCCCCCCCCCTTCAGCCTTCTGGAATTCTCAGTAGAGTGCCACAAACATACAAGCAGCAGGTATCCATTAATCACGCCAAATACCAATTATAATGGCACCCGTCAAAACTGTGTGAAGCTCTCTTTGTTTTCCAAACAAAGTACACGGCTCTGAAGAAAGGCAAAAGTATAATTTTTAGGATTGATGTCTCCATAATAATGGCAATTATTATTGTTGTCATTATCAAGATGGCAGTTTTTTGCTTGGGCTCTTTTGGGTCAATGCAATTAAGTTCAATTAAATTTGCAGCAAACACAAACATACTTCGTGCACATGACAGTGGTAGAGCATCCTTTCTCTTGCACACCTGCTGGCGAGGGCACTTTCCACCATGGTCATTTTTTCTGGGGCTTCCAGACCATTTCACCAGTGTTGGAGTGTATTGCTATGGCAACCTCAGAAAGTCCATTCTCCCCCTCTCTCTCACTATAGCTTGCCTGTCTTTGGTGATGGACAAAAGATGTGGAGTCGATGCAGCTGCCAATGATGGAAGCTGTATAGGGCGCTGTGGGAGAAACAAGCTGTTTCTTTACTCATTGGAGGCTTGTGACATCATTCTGTTACTGGGGACAAAGACTCAGTTGGTGTCACCCTGTTTTTGTCATACTGAAGTTCCATCACATTGACTGAATCCGTGTATCTGTTTGCCTCATTTCCTCTGTGTTGCATATCATGATCCAGCAGTTTCTTGCAGAGCCTGCAATATCTCCAAGCTAGATGAACGGAGGAGGGCATCAGCCCCTGATTGTCAGAATGTAGGATTTGTGTGAACCTGCAGCTTTTGAGAATTGAGAAATGGAATGACAAAGCGGTTTTGAATGACAGTGCCCAGCTGCCGCGATTGCAGCAGCGAGACGTGAGGCTTGGGTGATAGGACACAGTTAATCTGCTGTGCCGAGGCCTTGTGTATGCGACTGGATTGCCTGTCCAGGTGGCGTGATGCACATTTCAGTGAAAAAATACAGATGATGTGACGCAACTTTTGCTCGGGCCTTTTTTAGTTTAAAGCAAAAAAAAAAAACAGTTTGCACCATGTCAGGCTCAATTTTCTTGCTTTTATGCCCACCAGTTTTTTCCTTCTTTGTCTTCCCATTGGCTGCTATTGAGGGGCTTCTTGCTGTATTCCCAGATGCTTTTATCTGACGTGACTGTCTTAGCTTCCAGTTTACTGAGACTGGCAAAGGGAATGAGTTAACCTCTGTGCCTCACTGAAGGAAACAGGTTGTAGGCAGAGTCTGGATTCTTAACAACTATTTTGATTGCTCGCTATTTTTTTCCGTCTTTTCAGGCTGCGCATTTCCTTGTTTCTCTTTATCATAACATCTGTTGCCATTAGCATGGTGTGAACCCGTCTGGACCTTGGCTTGGGGTGGCCTTTGTTTTCTTCATTTCTTGTTAATTTAGTCCTCAAGAGCAAACGAATCTTCAAGGACTATGTTGGTTTTAAAATACATACATTCGCCACTTGGCAAAAAAATAATGTTTGTTTGCTATATTCATGAAGTGATGTTCTAGTTTTTATTTATTTATTTATCAGGCACTTAAGTTGTAATCTGTTCTCGTAGGAAGTCTGTGCAACTGAGATCATCTCACTGATGCTATCACTAAAAACCAAAAATTAAAATAAATGCACCCATGTGAGAGTGAATGCAAATCGAGTCTATCAAGAGAAAAAAACAAAGAAAACCAAAAAGCACACGGGCCGTTAGCTTTTTTTTTGCACTGTAATTATATGCAAAGGATAATGATTCCTAATACTTACGTTTGCCAATGTGTTTTTCAGAAGGCAAACATCTGTTGTTTCAGGCATGCGTGTTGCTTCATCACACGCTGATTTATAATGCATCACAATCTGGGATCACATCTTGATTTTAAGGAAAATCGAGTGTAGGCCTTGTATGAAAAGTCAACATTGGTAGATTCCCAAATCATCTTTCTGCCTCTCCAGTCAAACTCAAAAGAAATCTAATAGTTTTTTTTTTTGCTTTTTCTTGCCCTTTTGCAATATATTTTTTAATAGTCTTCTGTTTGAGCAATCCTCCCCACTGCCATATTACACCAGGAAACCCCTTAAGGATGCCTTTTAATGGCAGGATATTATTCCATTAAAAAAAAATCAGGTTTGCCTTTGAATAGAAGTCCAGGTTCATTAGTGGTGCTCTTGTTGAATTAAGACCTCGGTTTCCCAGTGGGGTGGAAGCTAAGACTGAAGGCTCCACGTGTGTGGCTGCTTGTACATTGTTAGCTGCAGTGCAACGCAGGCAGTGTTTCTGCAGGTGACAGTGTGCTGAAGAGCTCTGGTTTTTATATGCAGTGGTGGGTGATTGTTGCCTATTCACTCAGTCTCCAGAGTCTTGGCTGCAAAAGCCCTTACGAATCCTGCCGGTCCTAGAGTCCGACATACTGGACAAGCCTCTACGCTCCGGTTGAAATCAGAAGTGAATATGAGCATTTTTTTGTGCATGATCTGAATTTGAAAAGCATTCAGAGTTGTTAGGTAATCTCTCAGAAAAGTCCTATGCCGGCAAAGGGATTTCAGATTGTTTGTGATTCCCTTTGTTTGAATCTGAAATTTGTCCAGCATCTTAACGAAAGCAGTGAACACTGTTCATTTGTATGTGTGGACTTGTAGTAGACATTTCTCTTTCTCGTGCGGCCATGTTCACGTCCTATTCTGGAGCGTTCACCAGCGGCTGGAGCACCACAGCTACCTGCCGACGCTCACGACACAAACATTAAACCTCCAGGGGTTAGACAGTAACTGCTTATTGATGACAGCATTCAGCAAATCACCAGTGTGAATGTGACAAGCTAAACATGCTCTTTTCACTCCATTAACTCATTATCAGGCACATAGATGTATGAAAAGTCTGTTTAGTTTGTTTACACGTATTAGGTTTTCGTTGAATTTTTTCATTACTACTCGTTGGTGAAAGGCACAGATGAGTTATGGTCACTGTCGTAAATTTGACACACATGGTGCAAAAGGCCTTGAGCACCAAACATGGTCTTGATGCAAGTTTGTCCCTGTAGTTTCTCTCAGGGGTTGGCTGTGCCCTGTAATCGGCTGTGCCCTTACCTTCACCTGTAATAACTTTGCTTTGCTAGCCTTTCATAAACAGATTCACCCGTCGAAGGTAGGAAGGCACTGTTAAACCAAATTAGAGCAATTAAAATAGTAAACGTAATACGCAGTAATAACATAATACACATGTGCGATTTTTAATATTGTTATGCACAAGCAAATGTTACTTTGCAAGGACCGCAGATGTCCGTGGGGCTGAGACCATCAGTAAATAATGCAAAAATATTTTTACTGTGTCATAGGGAACAAATCTTAGCAAGCTTGGCAGTTTTTGCAATTGTTTATTTTCAAGATTATTTAGCATATGTTAAAAATTCAGTCTAAAGTTTACCGCTGATAGTTTTGCATTAGTTTTGCATGTGCTGTCTGAGCCGGCCATAATCGTTTTCATCCTTGTCGTTGGACTCACTCATAGTGCGGCACATTTGTGAGCAATTTTATAAAAATGAGGGAGGAGGAGAAAAGGGAACAAAAAAATAACCAAAAGACATTCATCTTCTGCTGTATGAAAATATTCTGGATTCCAGAGACAATATTGAGCAACAGCAAATGGTTTGTCGGCACAACTTATGGCAAAACCTCTCCATTATGGCAAAACCTCTCCCTCTTTCACTGTATCCTATTCAGGATCACAGGGGGTCAGGGGCCTATGGGCACAACACAAGAACAACCCAGGGTGGGGCACAAATCCAACGAAGAGCACACTCACGCACCATTTACTCACACTTGCACACCTATTGGCAATTTGGCAGCTCCAACTGACCTCAGCATGTTTTTGTACTGTGGGGGGAAACCGGAGTACCCAGAGGAAACCCCACAACATCACGGGCAACAGAACATGCAAACTCCTGACACATGGAGCCATGGCTAGGACTCGAACCCTGTGTCACAGAGTGGTTAGCAAAAGTGCTAACCACAGCACCACTGTGCTGCCCCTTTATGGCAACATGATTAATTTATTTGATGGACTCTCTTAGTATCCTGTGAATAATGTGATTTTTTTTTTACTAGTTGTGATAGTGAATAAAAATGAGGGTCAGTCTTAGTTACTTGCTTTGGCTGTGACTTTCAGAGTGAATATTTGTGGCACACTTGGCAGAAGCTTCAGTGACTCATACTTCTCATCTTTCTTATGTTTCAAGAGGCTCAACAACGTTTGCCTCACAGGTCTGAGGGGAACGAAGTCAGCTTGAGCCAACTGTGGACAGATATTCCTGCTACTTGATCATGATGTGAACCGATTGGATCAAGCATTGCAATGATGAGTGATTGAATTGGTTGTCTTTAAATGTCAGGCTAAGTCTGTCGAAAATTTTGCAGAGTAGGGTACTGTGGTCAGCATTGCAATGCATGAATGCCTTGTAATACCTAAAAATGCGCTTTTGTAAACAAACTGGTGCAAAGAAAAGACTGGTCTGTTGTCTTCTCAACAAGAAGGTAAGTATGTGTATGTTTCACACCAAAACATGCCTACAGGTTTGAGTGTTGTATGAGTGTAGCTCATACCAAAACAAACCTAATTTGAGAGTTGGATAACACTTGACTTAAAGTATACATATAAATGCATTATAATCATCAGTGTTAGAATTAAAATATGCTTTGTACTGCCTTATAAAGTGTGATATGTATTTATATTTATAATACTTTATGAATACATTATAATGCATTATGAAGGTATCTATATTCACTTAAACTGTCACTGAGTGTTGTTTCCCACAGTGCATGTTTCAAGTGGTTATGTTATGGTTCAGTTATGTCTATTTGGAATGGATTAGTCCATTACAATTAAATCGCGATATATTTAATTCCCAGGTTCTGACAGCCACTTACACATGCCGTTAAGGTATAAACTAGGTGGGGCTGTTACATACTATAGCTATAAATCTCATAATTTGTTCATCCTCTACAGCATGGAATGTGCTCATGGTTTTAATTGGTTTGCTCAGTACACCCGTCTACTTTCCACCCCTGCTTCTGAGGGATTGAAAGTGCCATGCTGACTTGCTGGACGGGAAGATGAAGGACACCTTCTTATTTTTCCATCCTCTTTGCAAAATGGGTAAACCAGGGTCATTGTGAGACCTGTACTTTCAAAATTTCTCCAATGCAAAAATAAAAACTCGAAAATATTAAGTCTTCCAGTGGTGCTAATGCCTGTCCAAAAGAAATTGCAGTAAAAATGGATCAAGATCTTGACCGAAACCCACAAACACGGAGAAACACTATTCAATAGCCACCGCTGTGGAGACCTCATGTTGTTGTTAATTCATTCACAATCAACGTGGATTGGCCTCATTTTGCTGTTGAGATGGTGAATCAGTCACCGCTCAATGCAGTCTGCAGAATTGTGGGACTAGGTGCACACAAGCATAATTATACTTGTGCTACTGTAAAACCAGTCATAGCATGTTACAGTTATTGTGGGAAATTAGTGCATAAACCTGTCGAAAAATTAGAATGCCTGAGATGAACTTGGAAACCCATAGCAGCACAATTATTCGGTGCTTGTTTTTCACTGGTAGCTTAAACTAGTTGGATAATTACTGCATACATTTAAATATTTGGTCTGTGTGGTTTTGACAGCAGCTTATTAATTTGCTGCCAATTTACCATTTCACGTCTTTTACAGTTCACGGTTACTATTGTGCAATAAGTCATTACTGCTACTATCAGATTGAGTCACTGCTTTGTGCTTCACTGGATTTTCACTGGAGGTACCAGTTCCTCTGTTGATGCACCGATTTACTGCAGTGGTTTTGGTTCAACAATCCATTGGCCAGAGACATATTTCTCCTCTTTTTGCCACCGGCGTCTTCCAAACTGACAGCATCACCACAAAAAGATGTGGTATGGTTTTAGTGCTCCCCCTCCCCCATTAAATTTTCCCTTGTGTTCCTTCTGGCTGACATGCCAATCTGACAAAGAGCCAAGAAAGGGAAAGTTAAATTTGATTGACCACCCCACGGTTTTTAAGGTTCTGTACACCTGGTGTCTGAAGTATTTATGTCAGACTGTCGTACTGGGGTAGGGGGGGGGGGGGGCGTGGGT